>JAUMHB010034579.1:0-20404 GCA_032359685.1 Pittosporum tobira | reverse complement strand
CTTTTTAAAAATATTCATGCTAAAGACAATAACTATGAATTAATTCTTTTATTTTAAAATAGGTATTTTCCTACCCCCAAACATAATAATTTTCACAAATAACTTTCAAACAAAAATTATTTTATAAAACTTTTATCTTATAAGTTTAAAATTTAAAATAATAATAATAATAATAATAATAATTCTAAAGGTTTTAATTGCAAAAATGGGTACAATGAACAGAAGTTTAAGGTGCGCTTTAGCCGAAATAACGTGCTGTCCTAATCCATCTCAATTCATCATTATCTCCCTCGTTAATGTCCACTCCTCACTCACTACAAAGCACCTCGTGACGTCCGTCCGTCATTCGCGTTCGCTTGTCCCAATTCCTTCGTGGCGTATCGATTGCGTTTCTATTTTTCTCTCTCTCCCCCTCGCCGAAAAACACGTTTTCTAGTAATTATCTTCCTCGGATTTGAAGGTAATAATAATACTAATAATAATGTGTTCTGTTTCGATCTTGGTGAAAACATGATATTAATATGGATCTGAGCTGTGCTTTATTCATACATTGTTTGATCCTTAAGCTTGTTGATTGCTATTTTAGCTGCTTTCTATTTCATGTATTTCGATTCTGTCATTTTGATTTGGAGGTACGATAATTATCGCAGTTCAGTTTAATGTGTACGTATGTGTTTTTCTTCGATGATTATCAAATTTGATCGTGAATTAATGAGCCTGTCAGTTCTGGGTGTTTTTAAGTTTTTGATCATTCCACATTTCTGTGTAAGTTTTTTTGGGAAAAAAAATGTAGATGCACTACGTTTATATCTTGTAGGATCGAGATTTTTAACAAAACTTCGTTTTGTTATATGTTCTTATCAAAACGTCATTGTTTTATCTAATCTTGAAGCCTTGCAGGATAGCGTCAATTTTTTTATTAATATTTTGTTGTGGGTTGGCGACAATCTTGTTTAGCGGTAAGAAAATTGGGAATTAACTTTTGATTTGTTTATAGGATTATATTGATTTGATTTTTATTTTATTTTATCATCCTTATCTAATCAGTTTCAAACTGTGTTGACTGACTCAAGAGCAACCAAGAACTGAAACCAGAAAAGAAAAAAAAAAAAAAAAAAAAAAAAAGGATAGGAGGGAGGGAGGGAGAGAGAATTGGCTATCAGGGATTTTGTTGGATTTAGTTAAGGATCCAAGTTTTATGTGGTTATTTTTAAACTCAATTCTTTCCTATATAGTTAAAGTTTTCAATGAAAAATAGTTCTTGGCTTTCTTTCCTTAGAGTCTGTTTCAACAAAATATAATTTTATTACGTTGTATGATTCAAATTAATAAATACATGAAAATCATATAATGTGTACTAATATAATTACAAGTCAACTGTACTAACATCTTGGCCCTTGCAGCCCTAGCAAATATTGATTGGAAAACAAAAAGTCCAAGCACCTTGGCTTTCCTTAGAGTCAGTTTCAACAAAGTATAATTTTATTATGTTATATGATTCAAATTAATAAATACATGAAAATCATATAATGTGTAATATAATTACAAGTCAACTGTACTAACATCTTGGCCCTTGCAGCCCTAGCAAATAATGATTGGAAAGCAAAAAGTCCAAGCACCCAACATAAAAAGCCAATATTGACCTAAAAATATATATAGTCACTCTGTGTGTTGTATTCTATATAAATTTTTATTTTTCTTAAAGTGTGGTGTATTGTATTTCTTATTTATTTTATTGGTAAACCTATTTATATGTCCATTTTAAACCGTGTTAAGTTTGACAGTGATCTTCTAGTACTTCGTGTATAAATAAAGAAATTTTTTTATCAAAAAATATAAACAGAAAGTTGTAAACTTGAGTAAACTATTATCAGGAGGTCTCAATCCAAATCAGCACCATAAGGTTTTCATCAGTTTTGCAATATTACTTATTAAGTACTTAAATTTATTTTCATCATACAGACTCAAAGATTCAGTGACGGTATTATATGGTGCTTGTCTCAAAGAAAAGCTGAACCTGATGCCTTCATGGAGCCCAGACCATGTCATGAGTTCACACATATGATTGAAAATATTTCTCCATTGTTGCTAATGGATTGTTCCCAGTTATTTCCAGATCAGACAATGATTTAAATTATATAATCAAATATATTGCAAATGATTACATACGAGCAAGATCCAGATGTTGTTCGGTGGGGTCTCCAGCTTTTTGACGGGGATCCTTTTTCTAACTGTGGGTATTGCGATACCGTCATGCAAAGCGGCGCGGATTATTATCAGAACCAGTATTTCAAAGAAGACCGTTATGACATGGGGTGCAGTAACTTAGAGAACAGTGAGCTTCATGAACACACTCTTCGAGAACTATCCCAACTTTCCATGGCAGAAGAGCCTGGATCGTCCACCGAAGGGGTAGACCAGTTGCAGACATCGTTCTATCAACAGGATTGGCTTGGTCAGCCAATGGGAAATTACACTTTTGGTACTGGAAGGCTATGGAAAAGCCTTTTTTGTTCAATTAATTTGGGTATTTTTGTCTTTTTATCTAATCTGCTGATTTCTACCATTACTTCCAGGACATAATGACTATGGCAACGAAGAAGCAGATGATGGCAGGCCTTCTACTTCGTGTTCTAGCCCCGGAAGAAAGTCATATTCTGGGGAGGAGTGGGCATATTCTTTAGAGCTGACGGACGAGTATGCCCTCGATGGTGAAGTGGGAAAGAGATTGAACCAGATGGTTCCTATTCCGGTAATATTAGAACTTGGAGTATTATTTTAAATGTTATGAATAAAGTAACAAGAAATCTATTTTAGAATATTTAAAACTCTTCTTAATGAAACATTAGTGTTGACATATGATTTCTGTACTCTTTATACTATTCCTATCTAATAAGATTTCCTCTTCTTTTTATCAAGAAAAAAAAGGTTTATCAGCAAAAGGATACGTATTACTGACCTAGAATTCTAAAATTCAAATGATTAAACAGCATGGCTCATTATTTTACTATTGTATTATTAGAAGATCAATATGTATGTTTGTGCAATGATACGGGGCTAGCAGTCATTTGTACATGAACTACTTGGTCTTATACATTCTCTGTTTGGTGGTTTCTCAATTTGAGTTTCAATTTTCGTCTCTAATATATAATTTTTATGTATGCATATCAGCATATTCCTAGAATCAATGGAGAAATACCATCAGTCAACGAGGCAACTTTAGATCATCAGAGATTACTGGACAGGTAACTTGTGTGTCAGATTCTTCGCGATCGTTGGTTTATTGATATTTATAGTTTTATATATGTTTGGAACTCAGAAAGTGCTAGGGAAAAAAAGGTTGAACAATAAACTGCACTCGATTTTAGAGTTATACTTAGCATTAGATTTTTTTAGTATACATAGTTGAACTCATATTCATTAAGAGGGCTTTTTCTTATTTTAAGTTAAATTAAATTTATAGTTATAAATCTGTTCTTGTCACAGGTTACAGTTATACGAGTTGGTAGAGTTTAAGGTTCATGGCGATGGGAACTGCCAGGTCACTATTCTTATCTAAATGCTAGAACATGCAATCTAGCTTTCAGCATTTTCCTGCCTGCCTGATATACTTTATGAATTTGTGGAATGCTCGTCTCATACTCCCTCTGTTCCACTAAGTGAATCCCATTTCTTAAATTTACAAACTTTAAGGATACGTTTCTATCTCATGTTACCCCTAAATATAATGACTTCTTAATTAGTGGTGATTGCATGATAGTGAAATTGTTATGTTTAAACTTACGGGCATTGTGTAACTTTATATTACCATCAGTAAAAGGAAACTCCTTTTGTGGAACAAAAAAAATGAGAAATTGGATTCATTTGTGGGACAGATGGAGTATAAATTATCACATGTTGCATGAGTGGTCACTGGTCAAAAGTCTTCAACTGTGATTTGTAATAATGCTTGACATGAGCTTGAGTTGGGATTTGACGATCAAGCTCGTGTTATTGTTCCCTCAGTTTGGCGAGTTTTTCTTACTTTGTCACTGGTTCTGTATTATTTTCAGTTCCGTGCTCTATCAGATCAGATTTATCGTAGCCCTGAGCACCACAAATTTGTGAGACAAGAAGTTGTAAAGCAGGTTGGATATATTCAGCAACTATGTGTCCATACATTATTCTTTAACCATGAATTAGGTTCATAAGTATGTCATTTCTATAAACGTTACTTGCATTTGTGATGCTTTTGCGCTACAAATTTTTTGTTATCAGCTCAAGTCTTGCCCAGAGATATACGAGGCATATGTTCCAATGGCTTTTGATGATTATCTGAAGAAGATGACCAAGTATATTTCTATCCTTTATTATTGATAATAATTTAATTTCGATGGATACAATGAGACATTGTTCTTACGAACTATGTAAATGGATGTTAGGGTTGGTGAATGGGGTGATCATGTCACTTTGCAGGCTGCTGCAGATTCGGTATGTCTGAGATTTAGGATTATGAACACACTAGGCTCACTAGTGTTGGATATAACTCATATCTATATTCAGAAGAAATACCATGCAATCTAATGCATTTTGTGATTTATTGCAGTACGGTGTGAAAATATTTGTAATAACATCATTCAAGGACACCTGCTACATTGAGATTATTCCAAACATTCAAAGATCAAACCGAGGTATTGTTTCATGACTTCTCATTTGTAACAACCAGATGATCCACTAGACCAATATGGTCCCATTTTTGTAGTTTTATAGTTTTGTTTAACATTCAGACTTCAATTTTTTTTGGTTTAATAATTTTATACTAGTGACTTCAAAAATATCTGTTATAGTTTTGGATTTTCTGTTATGGTCCTTTAATGGTAGAATCTCAAAAAGGGCAATAGCAATTGTTTTTAAACCACTACTCCCCTAATGCACTCCCTCCGTCCCAATGATAGTAGAAAGGAAGAGGTTTTGTCTTGCCCCTATTTCCTGCTCCAACTTAATGGAACTTTTCTACCTTTTTTTTTGAAATTGCTCTCTCAATTACTTAAAAGTGTATTATGTTT
The DNA here is from genome assembly GCA_032359685.1 of Pittosporum tobira. NCBI lineage: Eukaryota > Viridiplantae > Streptophyta > Magnoliopsida > Apiales > Pittosporaceae > Pittosporum > Pittosporum tobira. Next base: position 15,359 of record JAUMHB010034579.1, on the reverse strand, counting down.
CATGAGAGTGTTTGACTACTAGACTTGTTCTATACATGTAAAAATAAAAGTCATGTTTCATTTTTAGCAATTCATATTTTATTTTATATGTAACTAACTACCTATGATAAAGGGTTTCTCATATAGTGGCTATTTTCTGTGCAGTTATTTCTTTGAGCTTCTGGGCAGAGGTTCACTACAACTCAATCTATCCTGAAGGAGGTACATGTGCTACATATTTTGTACTTATATCTTATACGTGGTAACTTATCTTATAGAATTGAGTAGGATGAAGGGAAGACCAAACCTCTACTACATACATACTAATACGAGATTCTACTTCTTAGGTAATGTGATTTTAAAAAGAAAAAAAAAATCAATTAAAATATGAGTGCTGGATGTCCTTGACGGAGGAGAGGGTAGAAAAGAAAAATGTAGTACATTGAGATTCTCACTGAACATTCTAATCTCGTGGAACAATATTCTAGACATTCCATCCTTCATTTAGACTCTATGCATAGTAGGCATACACTGTAATACAATGAAACCACTTTCCATGGTAGAAAAGTCAACATTTTAAGTTGAATCTTAACTTTTAAATCTTATTTAGTGAAAGAACAAAATATGCTAGCCGTATACACAGAACAACTCTTTTGGTTTGTCTCTGTGTTTGGCATCTTTCTATTTCCCTTTTAATTTGTAATGTTGTTATAATTGAAGAAGAAACTCATCTTTTATTGTTAGTAAACAAGGTTTAAAAGATTATTAACTGCATTAACATGTCCTTAAATATAACCTAGAAAGAAAAGAAAAGAAAAAAAGGACAAAAAACAGCAGCCTTCCCTGTATTAAATCTTATTCAATTGAGAAGTATCCTTGAGTTCATTATGTTTAAATTGATGTGGAATGTAATTCTCCATTTTTGGTTCTGTGCTTGTATTCAGATGTCCCTGCATCCGAGACAAAGAAGAAAAATTGGTGGATTTCTCAAGACGAGCATTTGGATTTAAATGGGCAAGATTGTTAATGGAACACTTGTACATTTTCCTCTACTTTCTGGTATCAGCTTGGATAAATTTCGCTCTAATATAACTCGTATATGCTTTATTTAATTTAAATAAATTATGTTTTTAATGTAACAACTTGGTGGTGAGGGTTCCCTTTTTCATTTTAGGTCAGGGTATCTAGATTGAGTTTCATTTTTGGCCCTCTGAATGTGGGCTGGTTGTATTTTTTGTGTTACTCAGAGATAGAACTGGCACTGGGGCGGGTTTGGTCCAAAAAACTTATCACATACTTGTCCTAATAATAAATGTATTTTCCCCATACCTTTTTTAACCTAACCTTATAGGATCGGGGGTCGGGTTTGGCGGGATTTGTTGGATTCAAGAAAATGTTTAGTCCGAATTATAAAACTTAACATGAAACTAATGAAAAAACAAAAACAAATAAAAGAAATTAACATCTTGATGGAGATCGGTCCTAATTAGAGTTAGGTCAACAATTCTAACTCTAATTAGGGTCCTAATGACAAGACTGACCATTCAGAAGCGATGACGTCATAATTACCATCACATTTCTTTTAGAGAATCTAGTTGGGCAATTGGTTATAGCCATGGATCCGACCACTCGATTTGTTTGTATAAGTCACCCGGCCGTGCATTGTGAATATGGGTCTGACTTTGCCTTCTGCCTCCCTTCTGGGCTTGGGCTTGACTACACGAGAGTTTCGTGGTCTAATATATGAACATTGGGTCCAACAAGTACTTAATTGGTCAAACAAGAGTCAAGTCGGTCCAATGAGTCCAACAAGGCACGTGCCTCAAGTGAGACTTACATCTACTGTACCCTTGACTTCTGTGTCCGAGCCAAACGATTATAAATACTTCTTCATTGCTATGGTAAGGGGGACGATTTTTAGGACCTCTGACATTTTCTCTCTCTAGAACTACTATTGATATCTCATCACTAACTTAAGTTTTAAAGAGGGGAACGGGATAAAAACACCATGTGTTGCTCATGTTGCAGGTTCACGGGAGATTGCTGAGTTAGAGAACATGTGAATTAGGTTGGAGAACGATCACGTAGACATCAACACATCTTAACAAGAATGAATATATATCCATATATATAATTAAATTATTTTTGACTAATGTATAGGTTGTAAACAACCTCTGTTAGAATAAAATTTTAAAACAGTATGGCTACGTGCATAAAATGAAAACATAAGAAATATGTATGAAATGAATTCCAAGCCAGTCCTTTTAACTTAATTTGCAAACTCTATACATAAAAAATGCAAAAAATCGTACCAGTATAAAATTGCAATCTCAATATTCCCCCTCCATGCAAGAATTATACTATTATTTTAAAAAAAACAATTTATAGACAATGTTGATTACGGATCTTTTAAGTTATCAATTTTATAGTAAGAATTTTATACATTTTACCCATTGAGTTTATACTTTCCTTTATACGGTCATACTCCTTATTTTCTTTTAAACTAAGATAATGTGCTTAAAATTTTAAATTCTCTATCGTACAAGTTTATAATAAATGGCAAAATAATTTAGTGTCTGGAATATATTTATAACTAATATGTTTTTGACTCAAGTCTTTCTCTATTTGTCGCTTCTTCTTTTTTTTTTATCATTTTGTTAACAAAAATGACTTTATGTAAAACATAAATAGTGCGAACACATAATTTTTGAAAAACATTTTCATACACAAAAAAACATATATTTCATATTTTAATGTCACGTCAACCCAAAACAATTACATTTATCAAATGTGGGGATGGGATCAAACCGCTGCCCCTCATTATGGTCCTTCCTAATTTGATTTTTAAGAAAATATAATTAATGTTAGATATACACTGACATATTAATGTAGGAAATCTGCCTCCCATATACTCCACCCTAATTTAGTAAAAAGTAAATTTCTTTTTGCACCCCCAAATCATATTCAGTGTTTCAGTTTACACCTCTTGAGAAAATCAAATTAGGAAGAACCCCCAAATTATAATCCTTTTGCACCCTAATGTTTCATATACTTTACCTTAATTTAGTAAAGAGTAAATTTTAAATATATATGTAAAATCTAGGGAGAAAATTGACACATTTAAAATAGTAAGGTGCAAACTGAAATATTAGGTAGAATTAGTTAATTTTAGTTTACAGTAAGAGCAACCAAGTGAAGTTTTGTCATACTAAATTACAAAATTACTTTTCAATTTTAAACTAAAATTAATTTCTAATAAATACTCTCTTATTTTTTTATATAAATTTATTTTCTTTAAAATTATTAACTCGAACACACAATGCGTGTGCCTTTCATCTAGTGTATATATAAAGTACGAGGAACATTATGAAGTTCTGTCACAGTAAATGACAAATATATCTTTTAAATTCAAACTAAAATTAACTTTTTCTCTATTATTTATTCAAATTTAAATTATCCATTTTTTAAATTGATCCTATTTTATAGAAATTTTTATTTGCATACGCAAATGCGTGTGCCTTTTCATACTAGTATATACTGTATTTAATAAGAGGGTTTGCCACAAATCACCTGTCTTGTATTTTTTATTAGAAAATAATTTATTAAATACATATTTAATGTTGTTTGAGATATATTATTAATTAAAAAGATACCCACACACATTTCCTTTTAATAATAATAATTTATTGGCCCCACGTCCGTTTAAGGTTTTTCCTAGTTAGAAAATTATAAAATACAATTAATGTTATTTATACATATCAAAGTATATTTCAACCTAATTTAATAAATTTATAAAATTAAATATATATTTAATATCCTTATCCGTGTAATATATCAATTAATAAAATTTGCCACCAACCACTCATCATGTATTTCTTTCTATTAAAAAGAATGAAACAGTTAAAACTTAGTTTAGTATTTTAAAATTTGGGAACAAAAAACTATCTTATTATCTTTTATTTAATTTTACATTTATCTTACGTTAAAGGAATTAATTGCAAGAAATTAATGCGATATGTAGATAGATCACGTTAAAAAAAAGGGAGAAACATAAACAATAGTAATATGAAATGTTTTTGATATAATGAATAGAAATTTATATTAAGTAAAATTTATCCCACGATAAACAAAAAATAAATAATTACAGTAAGTAATCAATGCAACATGTAGGCAAATCAGGAGAAAAGAAAGAGAAATATAACTAATAGTAGGAAAAATAATTAATATAATAAATATTAAATTAATGTTAGCTTAAAATAGTAATTATAAACATGATTGAATGATCAGCGACTAATTTTTGTCAATTAGTATATAAAATATATAATATAATGTCAATTAGTATGTAAAATATTGAATATAAATGGATATTGTCAGTGTTGAGTTAGGTTTTAATGGTGAGGACCATTTCAAATAAATTATCATCTTTTGCAACAACATATTTTGCAATAACTAGATCTAAATTTTTATTCTGAATTCCTAGTTTCTTTATATCCGTCATTCTTCTCGAACCTAATCTTCTTTCAAACTCTAGATAATGTTAATGAATTTAAAATGAAATCCAATGAATCAGTAATTGTTTCTTTATCTTACCAATCACATGTGTATTGGATAATGTGATAATAAACTAATTTTTTTTTGTCACGATAACATTTTGAACAAGCATTAAAAATAATAAAGAAAAAATTATTGTTAATTAAAAATTATGTAACGTACGATGTAACAGAAGATTTGGACTTCTCTTTAACTAATTTTTTTTAATTTAAAAAAGAAAAAGAAAAAAGGGGCATGTATTAGCAGCATGACATAATAAAATCAATATGGCTAAAGCCCAAAAAAAAAAAATTGATAAAAACACTATAAAAGTATATTAAAATTATTAAAGCACACCCGATCAATGAGAACGTTATTTATATAACAGAAGGAAGAGTTTTTCCATTTGTTGTCGTGCCCTGACGGTAAAGATAATTAACTCGAAAAAGGATTAAAAAAAAAATGTTCTTTTATTTACTACGCATATCATAAATATAAGAGAGTGTAAGAATTCTATTTAAAACTTATTTATTTTTCTTTCTCATCTTTCACTTTTGAGAATCCTATTTAAAATTCTCCTCATTTAAATTTTTAATATTTTATTTAGAAAATAATTAAATAAATTTTAATCTTTTTCATATTAAAATTTACTCATAATTTAAAATTTTTTTTAACACCATATACTTGTGGTGTGTGCATGGAATACTAGCTAGTAATAATAAAGAAAATAATTCTTGTCTCCTCATAAGCGATTGCTATAATATATCATGTGAAAAAATTGTACTTGTAAGGATTAAGACAAATCATCAAAGAACAATACTTAAAATTGATCATATAATTGAAATAAAAGAAATAATCATCTACCATGAAAATTGCTAAAGAATCCCATTCAAATGAAAACATGAAAATTATTAAAGATTCCCATAGAAATGAAAATTGATGGAGCCTCCATCAAGAAAACAGAAAATACAAGAAATTAAACGATAGAAAGTCAACAATTCAATTTAGCGAAAATCACTAACTCGAAGGACTAATTAATAAAAAGCTGAATTTTCTGGCTGGTCACCAAGGTGTTGTTCTGCTGGGAAGCCCATTTTTGCAATCTCGCTTTTCACAAACTCCATATCCATCTGCATATCTAAACTATCCTCAAATGGTGGCCACACACTTTCGAACGTTGTTGCAGCAACAAGGTTAGACCCTTGCTTGTCAGGATTAACAGGTAATGCTTTGACCCCGTAAAAATTCATCAAGGCAGCAGAACGAGTAGGATAGGATGGTTTATTTGTCGAGACTAATGCAGCGGCATGATGGGATGGTTGCTTCATCAAGGCCACTCGATTCATCCAGGCCACCGTAGGAGTATGATACGGTGGTTGATCCATCAAATCCACTGCAGCAGTTTTATGGGATGGTTGATTTTTCGGCATCACTGCAGCAGCAGTATGATGAAATTGATGATTCGTCGAGACCACTGTAGAATTATGATAAGTTTGTGGATTCATGGAAGTCGCTGCAGCAGCATGATGGGATGGTTGATTCATCAAGGCCATTGCAACATTGTTACGGGATGGTTGATTCATCAAGGCCATTGCAACCGTGTCACAGGATGGTTGATTCATCGAAGTCGCTGCAGCAGGATGATGGGATGGTTGATTCATCAGGGCCATTGCAACCGTGTTACGGGAAGGTTGATTCATCGAAGTCACTGCAGCCGTTTCACGGGATGGTTGATTCATCAAGGCCATTGCAACCGTGTCGCAGGATGGTTGATTCATCGACGCCACTGCAGTCGTATGATGCAAAGGTTGATTCATCATGGCAACTGCAGAGGATGGTTCATTCATCGAGGTTTTCATCGAGGTTGTTACAACTGCAAGATGGGATGGATGATTAGGGAAGTCCAAAATCGAGGTTACATTGGTAGGAGGAGGAGTCGATTTTTTCCCAATGACGTCCATAACAATGTCTTTGGACTGATTCAAGAGCCATTCTATAGTCTCACCGAATGAACGATGACCGAGTTCTCTCTTGAGTTCCTGAACAATTTCGGAACATGCAGCAGGTAAGCGAATTCGACGATCTCGAACATTCGCCTTTGCATGGCAAACGTATTTGGGTTTCATTTGTCTGGTAAAAGAGTTAGAGTGAGCCATTCTTAAGCACAGAGAACTTTAGATAGTATCAAGAATACTGATCCTGGTGCTGATCTGTGAAAGGTTGGTGCATATATTTATAGTCACTTGAAGGGAGACTATGTTACATGATTACGGTAGTTTACTTTACCAAATAATTTTTTGACAATTTTATAATTAATCATCTTTCTAATTTTACTTAGAATTAATGGTGTATATATCACGTTACATTCTGAATTTAATTATTTACGATGTGTATACAACGCAATATAAGTAATAAAGTAAACTTCAAATAATCATTACTGTTTTATCTTAGCGACGTACTATATTAGAAATATAATATGCTAAATAGATTGAATATATTAATAATAAACCAAATTAATATAATAAGATAACAACTTTAATTATATCATTACAATGCAATGAATGATCCGAACAAAAAGATATCATATCAACACAAGAATCCAAATCTTATGTTACACTGTTTTTTTACATCATCATCTATTACATCTTTCGTATATCTGTCATGTAATATTTATTTCTTTAATTATGAAAAATATTATAATTAATTTAAGTGGATAAGTATGACTTAATAGCTATATGAGAAAAAATAGTGTAACAGAATATCTAAATTCATCAGCATAATAAGTTGTTACATTACGGAATTTCTATATTTTTATGACGTGAAAAATACATTAATGGTTTTACATTTTCGTACAAGTAGATGAATATATTGGCATGTACGAATCAGGAGTCTCGCTCATGAGTGAGCGGGTGGAGAGTTGTTAGTAGTTCATGCTATGTTCTTTTTTTATTTTTATTTTCTATTGGTGTTCAGGACTTTTATTTGTCTCGACTAATTCAGTTTGAGTTGCGTCGGATTCACGAGTTGTGTGGGGAGAGCTATCTCAACATAATCTAATTTATTCAAAACTCGAATTCAGATGAAAAATCGGATTTTTCATCTCTTCGATACAAACTATGTTGGTAATTGATACTATATTCATTCCATTGCAATGTTAACCACTAACATGACCATGTGTGAATGTGCTTTGTGCCAATACGGACTAAGAGCTGTTTAATGGAATAAATCTTTTGTTTAATTGAACCACCCCCTAATGTAGGGCATGTTTGTTTCAGCTTATTAAAATTAATTATAATTTATTTTTAAAAGTCAATTACTTTAAAATTAGTTATTTTTATTTATTTAAAAAAATATATAATTTAAATATAACCTATATTGTCAACTTATTTGAAAAAATTGATAAATAAATATTCTTTTTCAACTTATAACTTATTCTAGTTATAAAATAACACTAAATTATTCTAAAATAATATGTATCAAACAAACCCGTACTTGTTTAACGTGATGCCCTGGTCTCAGGTGTTCTAGCATTAGAAGAAGAAGCTCGATATCAAAATAGAGGAATTCAATGTGTCGCCTCGCTTATTCAACACAACGTTAGATACATAAAAGAGAGAACTATGAAATCACAAAAAAGGGATTGAATAATATTTTTTTTCTTTAAAATTAAAAATTAAAAATTAAAAAAAAAAAAAAAAAAAAAAAGGAGGTAAATGTACTTCACAATGTTCCATCTGTGATCATCAAAGTCTGTTATGTATAGCAATGAATGCCATGTATATTTTCTTAAAATTTGCATGTGTCTGACTCATAAAATGGCGTCTGTCAACCAGTAGGTAAACTTCTGGAGTTCCCCCATCGCTCTTTACAATTTAGGGAAAAGTATTTCTTCCCCGTAGATCAAGTCTTAAGCTTTACATGGAGTTGGCGGGCGGGGGTCTTGTGTTTATTTCATTTCCATGTGAAGTTGTCCGCATTCCTTGGAGAGTTCTACTCTTTGTCATACATACAAACATGTTTGTTATCTGTTACATCATCTACTCCATCTTCTGTTCCATTACAATATAACGGTTAATATTTAATAAATTCTTTAAACAATAAATAAATAACTATTAAATTAAAATAAAATATATGATGAAACAGAAACTAGAACAGATGATCTGAATTCCGTGTTTGTGATCAGTTAATTAAAATCCATGGCATTCGGAAGTATACTTATGTTGTTTTTGGTTCCCATTACTTAAAGGAAAAATAATTGAATAAAATCATACATTAAAATTGAGCGATAGTGGGAATGAAATGTGTTGTTTAGTTTCAAAAATTTTGTTGAACATGAAGAAGATAAGGAAATGATAAGTAAATACTTATTCCATAACATTGCTCTTTTTACTTTTTACTTTTTTATTTTGTTCTTTTATAAACCCTGCTGCTACATAACATTGCTGTGTATTTCTCCGTTCTCCATTTTCCATTTACCAATCGGGTAAAAAATCTCGAGTCAATTGAAGGTGTGGATGCTAATACCAACATAAAGGCGATTAAGATGTTCAAGGAAGTGGATTGGAGGGAGAAGTTCGTGGCAATGTCTGCTGTAAGAGGATTGTTTGGTTGGCTTAGCTCAGAATGATCTGAATTTTTCTTGTACTTGGTCTGCATTTGTACGCTGAAATATATATACTTGTTAAGTTTGATGTACTATGTGTTTCAAAAAATAAGAACTTTCTTGACTTTACTTGTAAAGTTTTAGATTTAAAATTATATGAATTTATTTGATTATAGTCAATACAATTGAAAAAAAAAATTTAAACTATTTGAAAAATATTATTAGTTGAAAAAAATAATTTTTTCAAAACTCAAACAGATTTAATGTTAATTTGAATTTGAAAATATTCAAAAACATTAATACGGAAAAATGCCATCGATTTTCTAGGTAGCATGATCTAATTCAAAAATCTCAAAACGCCATAAGGCTTTTGAGTGCACTACTGTAAAACTGCCTTGGAACATAATTTACTTGCGATTCAGAGAGGTTGTAAAGCGAATTAAATTGTTAAAGACCAAAATCGCTTAGCCGAATGTTGGATTCGAGTTTTAACTCTCTCGATATTAATGAGTAAAATACATGTATCTTTTAGATCTTTGTTAATTATTCAGGGTTGTAAAAGTTGTTAAACGAACCTTGTCGATGGAATAATGACATAGCACTTCAACAGGAGTAATCGAATTTAAAGTGAATATTAATGAGACCTAGACGCATAATTAATTGAAATGTTAGAAATCTATTAATCACATATTAATCAAATTTGTGTGGAGATTTTGATTTTCAGAACACTACGCGGAACAATGCGCTTAAAAATCAAGTTTAATTCATAACTGAACTCGATCTAGTCTCAATCTAATACTTAAACGAGTTTAAACTAAATTTAGATTTAAGCGTGTTTGGGCTCACTTATGCCCTAAATTCTAAGTCGCAAAATATAATTGTGCAAATATCAAACAAAAGTGTACATGAAGTTAATGAAAAGACAAAAAATAAATATAGTATAATATATTTTATCAAATTTAATCAATATTTTCTAATAAAATAAAATTGTTCTACTACATATTTTTAACAAAATAACGCTATTTTATTTAAATGTTGATCCAGCCTACCGTGATCCCTAATGAAACTATACTCCTTTCTTTTTCTTTTTTTCGCATAAGAAAATGAGAAAGAAAATGCATCTAAGACAAATTCTTTCAGGTCCCCCACAAAATCTGTAAGTTTATAATAAAATTTTCAACTCCATCAAAATAGCAAAAGTTCAGATCATTGTGGGCCCTTTTCAAATCTAATAATTATAAAGTCTAAAATACAACCAAAATCTAGCTATAGATATATTTTTTTCGTTTTATTTATATTACAATATTTATTTTTTTTTAATATTTTATATTATAATAATATATTTAATTTAAAAAATTTAATAATATTAATTGTCTAAATTTTTTTTATTTTATCAAATATAACTCATTATTTCAATCATTATTCTCCTATTTAAAATTATAATATCAATATTATACTCTACCACTTTAATCATTATTTTCTTTTTTAAAATTAAAATATTATTACTTCAATTATTACTATTTTTTTAAATTATAACATCAAATAAATTTTTTTAATTTCATAAAAAATAAAAATATTATAATTCACTGAGAGGGAGTACAACACTAGTACTTCTCTAGAATAATACAGTACTTTCCCACATAATAAAAACTCATTATTTTTTAATAATATTTAAAATCTCCAATTTCTCTCTCTCCACCACTTTCAGCCGCTGCTCTGTCACCTCCTTGCATCATCAACAGCGAAGTGAACGACATGTTGCCGTGCGCCGCCACATCCATCGGAAACAGCTCCAGCTCCGGCGCATACTGGCACTCCGGCACCGGCGGAGACGGATCGGAGGCGGACGTAGCGGAGGGTTTAGGGAAGTGGGACGGGTCAACGTGGTGGAGGAGCCATTCGACGGTCTGGCCGTTGGTGCGGTGACCTAGTTCCCGAGTGAGCTGGAAGATGCGGGCGGCGCATAACGCGGGGATTCGGACGCGGAGACCCCTGCCGTTGACTTTGGTATCACGGTTTTTCTTTGGTTGGGAAGAGGAAGGGGTAGTGGATTGGGTGGGGTCGAGTCTGAATGTCGGGACTCGGTTGAGTTGACATTGAGTTGAAGATGTGGATGGCGGAGAGGAGGCTGGACTTGATGATTTCATTTTTGGTGGACCTGGAATTTGAAGTTCGGGAGATTTGGAAGATTACTAGGGTTTTACAGAGTCTCGTTAGAAGGGTTAATTTATTTTTGTGTGTAGAACGACTGGATGAGAATTGAGAGGACTTTGACATCGGGTTGAAATTCCAACTTCCAAGGAACAGAGAGCGAGTTAAATAAGAATTTATATTTAATTGTTCTTTTAAGTTTTTTTTTTAAAATTTTTTGGTAAAAACGAAAAATCTTTTTATTTTACATATTTTAAAAGCATTATAATAATTTTTTTGAAGTTAATTTATTTGATCAAATAATATTCCCTCCGTTTTGAAAATTTTGTTATTGTTGACTTTACACGCTTATTAATAAATGTATTTTATTATGAATGAATTGTCTTTTATATTATTAAAATTTACATAGTTATCATAACCGAATCGGACATTGAATTGGTTGAGACATTGGTACGATAATTTATTAGTTCAACCGATTTAACTAGCAATTCAATCGAATAAATCAATTTTTTAATTAAATAATTATAAAAATATTTTATATAAACATGTGTTATAATATGCACTCTATAACATTAAATATTAAAAATTAAGAATACTAATTACACTCATATATCAATATAAAAAAATTAAATTACTAAAAAAAATTAAATAATTATAATTAATTATAATGACTAAAAAATAATAATTAACTCATTGAATTTGTGGTGGTGAGAAAACTAATGTCATTATAAAATCTATAAACTGCAAGACATTAATAACTACTTCTACATATCACCATAAACCTTTGGGTTAATGATGCTAAAAACCAACTAATTCTTACGTTTTTTGTGATTTGGTCAACGGATTTTGTTTTTTTCAATTTAACCATTAAAGTATATGATTTGATCATGTTTTGGCCATACGACCTAACTATCGTTTCTTTCTGCCCATTTCACTAATGAAGATGATTATGTGGCATTTTTCTTTTTCTTTTATCATATGATGTGGCATGCATGATATGACCACTTAGGACCCAAAATCCACTAACTTCTAAAATCATATCATCTATGATCTATAGAGAGAAAGAGAGAGAAGAGCGATAAAGTGACAGAGAGACTCGACGCCACAATCAGATGCGATGGAAGAGAGACCCGATCTAGAATCTTCATATTTGAGGTACGTATAGCTATTTTGAACATAATTTACGCCTCAATTTGTCAATTAGTGCTTCAATTTGTCTTGATTAGTGCTTCAAAATGTTTGTTTATGCTTGAATCGTGTTGGAAGTACAAATGGGTTTATGCAAGTCGAGATTAATATAGTTCGCTTTTTCTTAGGTCTGTGCATTTTAAATTATTTTAAGCTCATACTTTTTGATTTTGTCAAGTTTAAGTATTATTATACGTTGTGCATTTGAATATTATTTTAAGCTCATACTTTTTGATTTTGTTGAGTTTGAGTATTATTTTACATTTCAATTGCATAATGGGAATTCTTTAAGAGAAAAATTACTTATTTTAAGTTACATTTTCAAATTTAGCAGAAGTTCTGATCTTTGTCCAGTTGATGCTATAAAATTGTGATAGTAAAGTATTCATTATTTTTATTTGCAGAAAGATAAGCTTTGAACTGCACCATGATGGTTGTTTTAAAACTGAACCATTTTTACATTATAGAGAGGGCAGAATTAATTACATCTATGATGTAGATGTTTTCAAAATATCATTTGATTTCATATACCAAACTGTAATAAATTAGTTGAGTAAACCTGTAAGTAAAATACAGTTCAGAAGTCCAGGTCAAACAATTCAAAGTGGAATATATGATGTGAAGATAGAATTTTTGAGATACTTAAACATGTTGACTTGGGTATGATTGAGTTTTATATAGAACATGATGAATGTCCTTAGAACGAAATAGCGGAGCATGTTGAAGATGAGAATAACTTTGAAGATGATGAGTATGTTGAAGATGAGTCTGATGTTGCTAGCTTGGACCATTTGAGTGATAATGATGAAGAGCTTATATCAGTTAGGAGGACACAAATGGAACTGAGATCAATCAAAATGAAATGCAATAAAATTGTTGATCAAGTTTGGGACCCAAGTTAAGAAAGTCAAACAGATCATGGTGGACCAAGTCAACCTACTGATACTCAACAAGATGGCAATCAAGATCAAAATACACAAGTTGAATGAGAGAATCAACATGAAGAGGTATTGAGAAACATGATATCGCAGCCTAGAGGAATAGGTGAAAATGAGAGCACATTGGCAGACATGATTGAACAAATGAGGGTGTTTGGACCCGATACCAACTTGATGGCTATGTGAGTGTGTATGGTGATAGTAGTGATGAATATGGTAAAGAAAGTGAGAGAGATGATGGTGATGACCGTACGGTCAGGCCTAAGAGCTACCCTATTTCTAAACATGCAACACCTTTTGATAAACCTGCAACACCTTTTGATAATGTGTCCCAAAAAAGAATGGTGTTTGCAAATTATGAGAAACTAAAATATTTTCTAAGGTCATATGTCGTGGCAAAGAGACACAACATCATATTTGAAGCAAATGAATTTAAAAGATTACTTGCTCGATGTGCAAAGAATTGTCCTTGGAGGTTTTATGCTACATGTTGTATGCTACATACATTGGGAAGGAACAAAACGATTTCCAGATTAAATCATATAAATGTAATAATTTAATTTAATTTAAATACTTTTATGTTATTAATATTATATTTTTATTATTTATTTTTAATTAATTAATAATTTTATTTATTAATTAATTATTGCTGAATTAAAATATATATATACAGGTGATCATCGATGCATTAACAATTGGAAAATTAATCTTGTTACTTTATCTTGGTTGGCAAGGGAGCATGCCCAGAAGATCAAAGATACTCCTAAATGGACCTTTGTCGAATTCCAATCTGATGTGAAGGAAAAATACAGTGTCTAGGTTAGTATTTCTCAATGTTACAAGGCAGAGAAAAAAGTGTTGAGTAAGGTTGAGGATGCACTGAAAGCACACTATGCAAAATTATGGGATTATAGAGCTGAATTGAAGAGAAGTAATCCTCACAATATTATTAACATAGAACTTGACCCTAAAAGTGAAAATAGGTTGTTCTAGAGGTTTTATATGGGATTTGATTGTTTGAATAAATGATTTTTTGAAGGATGTAGACCTATAATAGGGTTTGATGGATATTTCTTAAAAAGTTTTTGCAAAGGTGAACTCTTATGTGTCATCGGTAGAGATGCCAATAATCAATGTTTCCAATTGCCTGGTGTGTGGTTGAAGTTGAGAATCATGATAGCTAGAGATATTTTATTAAAAAATTGGTGGCAGATCTTAGAAGTCATATAGGCTTAGGATGTGGATGGACACTAGTATCGGATCAACAAAAGCTAATATTTTAATTTAATTAATATTAATAAAATATTTAATTAACATTTTAATTTTTTTTCCTTGGCAAGGCCTGGTTGATGCTATTATAGAAATATTGTCACAAGCTGAGCATAAATGTTGTGCAAAGCATATTTATGCCAACTTCAGAAAACAACATGGTGATAATCTGTAAGAACCCAATATTTTCAACATGTTATGAAATTTATTTATATTTAACAGTATGGTATTTTGGGGATAAAATAAATTATAGGGTGCTAAATGCAAATATTGGTTTCCAACAAAAAGAATGTCAACGTTAAAATTAGGGAATATTTGTTTCCGTACTGTACGCCGCAAAGTATTTATGGACCTCACAACGGAATACGTGTGGACCCCACAACGGAATACATGTGGACCCCACTAATATTTGTCGGACGACTTTTGAGACGTCGTAAAACTCAAATAGTCAATAATTATGTGTCTTTCACTTTCTACTATATTATTACTCCGACAAAGATTGCAACAGTTGTATGAATAATTGTGTATATATATATATATATATATATATATACATACTTGATGTTGATGTATCTGATAAATAATTTTCTACGGTCAGTGTCAGTAATTTTAAATATCTGTAAAAGTATTGGAAACAATTATCAAACATGCTAATATTATTTTAAAGTGTGGTATAGCTGGATATATGAAGGTAATTATGA
>JAUMHB010034568.1:0-20419 GCA_032359685.1 Pittosporum tobira | reverse complement strand
TTAGAAAAGGAGAAACCGAAGAACTGCGCTAGCACGCATAAGGCTCGAGCTCAGTTCGTGTGTGTGGATATCAGTAGAGGCGTGACAATTGACACGCTGATCCAGACGCAATTGTTCTTCTAATCTCCACCGAAATTCATTCAGGTATAATCAATCTTCTATTCCGGTTTCAATATAAGTATGACTCCTGAGAATCGAATAAACTTTTAATTAAATTCCGCATCGATTTTGATCCGAAAACCCAACATTAATGAGGAATCTGCACGAGAATAAATGCGATGAAATACAAACATGCAAAAATTGCAGCTCCCGCAAGAAAGTTATACAGCAGCTGCTGATTGTCTCTCGTGGGTATAAACAGTGATTTGAAGGTATTTGTCAATTCAAAAAGGCGATATGATATCTGCATAGGCAAGAAAAGTTTAGTTACTACGTTATCGTCTTTAAATTCGAAAGGGGTTAAATAAATTACGTACCAAGACATAAATGGCAGTCGAAAGCATGAAGTTGAGCATGGGGTAATCTGGCATTAGACAAAGAAGCCATTTGGGCTGTCCATTAGGCATATTTGATCTGCACCAACATATTGAAAAGAAACAAGACTCAAGTCTCTTAGCTTCAAAAGTAACACTGCTAGATTACAAAAAAATCTCTTTCCTGTTCACACAATTTCTGCTAAGATAAATTTGGGTTAAAACAAGGATCTCAAGTGAAAAAATGAAAGTAGAGAACATGAAGATCCATTTGGCTATCACTGAAAATATTTAAGAACCTTTATGATGGCAAGATTGTATATTTATGTATAGAATAATAAACCAAAGATTTATCCAGTCGCAATTAAACTCCAAGTGGAAGAGAAAAATATTAACAATGAAATTCACGCACCTCAGCCAAATGTGGAACTGGGAGATATATGTCTCCAAAGTGATCTTCCCAAGCCAACTATTAGCACAACAAAGCAATCCAAAAATTAGATCAAGCAGAAAATGTTCCAATACTCTTTAATGATGATGATAATAGCAGACCTATAAAAGGCTTTAGCCAGCCAATACGTGAATCCTGTAAAGGGGTGGTTCATGTTGAATTGTTTAACCAAACAGTAGAAAGTAAAACTTACGCAAAGAGAGTTAACGAAAAATTGCGAAGCTCCTGAGTGAGATTTCTCAAGCAAATGTATACACTGGAATGAGAAGAAGGTAGAGTCAAGATGAGGGTTCCGTAAACTAATATACAAGATTACAATGTTCACATGACAAGCCATTAACACTCTTAGAGACTATTTTTCCAGTGAAAATAACAATAATAGTATAATATTAGTAAAAGAAGGTAAGGAAGTACACACGTTATTGGAATCCATGATGTATAGGGGTGGAATTTATTGTATGTAACCTTGTCCAGCTTGTAAACATACTCATACCACAGATAACCAACCTACAGAAAAAGATTCATTAAAGAAACAGTCCACACAATTGATAAGTAGGAGAAAAGATAACTCCATATGAAGCAGCCAAACTTACTGTTAGGGTAACTGCAAGTATACATGCTTTGATTGAACGTCTCTGCGTGTTTTCGGACTCCAGTTTCTCCATCCACTTCTCAACCTAAGTGTTAAATTATTCATAATTTTAGCATGCAGTTGATACCCAAAAAGAGCAACTTTTTCAAACAAAACATAATTAAAAAAAGAGGGTGCGGAAGGTGAGCAAATGCTCACGCAATTGTGTAAGCATTAGTGCTTTAAGCGAGGTACTTTTTATTATCAATTTGCAGGGAGTACATCTCTTAAAGCACTCATTCTCACGCAACTACGTGAGCAAGTGTTCACACACCTTTTTTTCTTAAAAAAATTGTAAAAATATTACATTGGGGTGACAATAGGATATCATGCCGATAATCCAAATATAGCGATCAAGGCCAGATCTAAAATGCCACTCGTGCATGCGAGGGAGATCTGGTTTTGCTGGATCTGTGTACCCTGTAACAGGAAAGTAGTACTTAATTGCTTAAACCATCAAGTACATGTTAAAACAAAAATTAGATTAAAGCTGTGTCTGCTTCACTTGCACAACTATAATACTCATTTACAACTTAATCATAGGAAAGTAGAATTCTCGCAATAACTATCAACCCCTCTGATATCATTTAAGAAGACAAATTTGTACCGGAAAAACATGCATATATATTTGTTTAACCTCTAAAATATAGTGAGCAAGTAAAGATAAAGGTTGTAACTAACCTAAAAGGAAAGCCAAAGGGCGCCAAACAAGGTCAAAAACTCCAGGTACTTCCCAAACCAAGATAACAATAAGAAAGCAGGTGCAGATTTTCGTAATCATGACAGATCGTCTCTCATTATAGTTGCTGCCAATACCGAGGGCTCCATACACCATAAGAGTGAAAAGCGTGTGCATCGGGCATATATAGTACAGCATATAATCATTATTAAGAACAATACAAGCAAATGCTACAAAAAAGTTTAGCCGCCACATCATCTGCACAGAAGAATATATAAGCTCAGTCACTGAACATCATATAATTGAATCATAACAAGACCCAGAACTAATCATGCGACCTGAGCAAACCGTGCAATGCTAAAATCCTTTCGGATGTAATAATAGGAGAAGTTTCCAAAACCGGTCATCCAGACATAAGCAGCAATAAATATACGTATTGCATTGTATATCTCCGTTGCTGCAAAGTAATGATACATCAAAAAAAGGACCTGTAATTGAAGATGCAGCCAAAGTTAGAACATAATCTTAAAACTTGCATGTGTATGTGTGTGTGTATTCCAACTTTCGGTCTGTATTCCAACTTTCAGTCTGGTCAAACAGATACTACCATATCTCATTATATGTGTGTGTGTGAGATAGATAGATAGAGAGAGAGAGAGAGAGAGAGAGATTATGTGTGTGTAAGTAGAAACAACAGAAATAAAACCTTAGATTTTGGATACACTGGAAAAAAAAATAAAACATACCTGCATCCATCCTTTCCACTCTTCTGTCTGATGCCGATTCAGGTAAAGTAAAGCCTTCCCAGAAAAAGATGACGTGTCATGATGTTTCTTGAGAGAAGTTATTGCCGAAACTATGATAAGTAGAAAGAAGAGAAACAGGAAAAGATCGCGACTGCAGCTCTGTTCAAAGAAAATCAAATTAAACATCTATCAGAGTAGAATAAATTATATGCTACAGAAATCAAACTTGTAGAATTAAATAGTTGCATATATTTTCACAGTAATCACCTTTGTAGATTCTCCAAGTATATTTGTACGGTCACATATGTAGAAATAGAAAAGAATTCCCCCAAATTCAGACCTAAAATAAATTTTAATGTCACATATTATTGAATGGTCAATTATATGCAAGCTTTGTCAACGCAATGATATAACCTACATTGCTCTCAAGGTCGTCCGATGTTCTAGCATAAATGGGTCATCCATAGTTATAAACCTGAAATTTGCACAGTGGCAGAAGATAAGAAACAAAGATAATTAGAAGAGAAATCCATAGAAGTGCGATACATTAATTGAAAATGCACCTAATTAAGTTTGATTTTATGGATGAAGTAGACAGCCTCACAGATGTTAACTTTGTGAGCTCCCCTTCCAGCAAAACAGCTCGATCATCTTCCTTGATCGTTTCATTATTCAATTCAACCAGATTAGTGTCTGAATGACTGCTGCCCAAAACATTCTACAAGTCAGCTTCAGAAGATAGTAGAACTGAAAGATAATTTCAGTCCTTATCAAGTAGTGCATAGATCAGACTAATTTTTTTTTTTTTTTTTTGGCTCTTTAAATGTGAAGCAAACAATTAGACCAACTAGCGTCATCAAAATAGAACTGCAAAATTTATGGTGAGCTTAACTTAACCAACTTTTAACAACAATCTTAGCAAATCTAAACAAAGGAATTATATTAGATGTACAACAGCATTAATGCTTGAGTATTTAAATCATACAAATCAAATAATATTCCACTTGGCTTCGCAAATCTAATAGTCTCCATGTTTCAGAAGAAGCTTACACTTTAGATAGGGATGAAGACCTCTTGTACTCCAAAAACTCAGAATATATCCATGAGATAAAAACTGGGGTAATTCCAAGCAAAAATGACACCTGAGTAATGATAGTAAATGTCTCATTAAACTAAAACGAGCAGAACCACTTAGAAGATTCATGAAACTTGATAATAATAGTAATAATAAAAATAAAAATCAGACATGCAAGAAACAGGGTGCAGCTTTGAACAGATTACTACTGTTTTTGTCCTTTTATTTCTTTTTTTTAAAATCAATGAGTGGGAGTACAAGACTTCGTTGTTTCCTTAGTTTATGAAACACTGTGAACTTAAATGATCATATATATAAACAGATGTTTCTTTCAAAAAATGATCCAGAAATTAATATTTCTCTTTCTTCCTATTTTGCTTGTAAAGACGATCCCAGTTACAAACTAAAAGACCACACTGAATGCAACCATGATACTATCACTATCTTCCTGAAGGTTAGCCAAATAAGTATCAGTTCAGCATCTACCCAATTTCTTCTGAAAGTCCTGAACAAAGTAAATGTGGAACTGACATTTCACCTAATGTAATTTCCAACACATTTTATTTTTGTGGAAGCTCATTAACGTAAATACCAATACCTTGCTCTTATGCTAATAGTAAGAAATTAATATGATAATTATTGGGTAAGCATTAGTAAACTGAAGTTCCAAAACTATCAAAATAAACACGTGATAACTCACCTAAATAGTCCTATTAAATCTATATCACTTTTTAATTGGCACTAATATACACTAAATAAACTAAGAAAATAAAAATCACAAACATAACTTATCAGGCGTAAAAAGGAACACAGCTCCAATTAGATAATGTTTCATAAATGCAAATACAAAACATATCAACTGAAATTCTTTCAGCATCTTTCGAAACCAAATATATACACATATAATGAACTTTCAATCATGTGATTTTGACAAAATCTAACCATTGTATTCAAAACTCAACAGTTAAAAAAAATAAATTTACAGAGACCCAAAACAATTACTAACTGGAACGCCCAATTCATGTTATTACTTTTAACTGCCTCTCCTACGGTAAAATACAGAGCAGTACAGTACCTGTCCAGGTGTAACAGGGCCAGAAGCCACCATTTCCCTAGCGATTCAAACCTGTAAATGTCGAACAGTTAGAAATTGATTAATTCATCTATCAGTTTCTCAAATTGAGACATTGAAATTGAAATGACAATTCAATCGATTGAGAGAAAGCAGATATGATTGCTGTACCTGAGAAAATGCGAGAGGCTGTAAGTACGTATCTACGAGAATGTAAATTGCATATGTATAATATATATGAGATGATCTGAAGCAACGAGATGGAAGTAGACGTCGTCGTTTGCTACAAGAAATTGACAGTGCTCCTACTTCGGGAGAGATGTCCTTCTCTCCGTCCACTTCGAAAAAAATTACAGTGAATAGAGACACAGAGATGAGAGAGTAATGGGTGAACAGACAGGAAGTTATAGCTTTAATAGGCCATGTTTGGTAATAATATTTCTTTTTGAGGAAAACAATCCATGGATTCACTGTCCAGAAGGACCGAATATGAGCAAGATTTTTTTTTTGGCGAATACAAGAATCGTACGGGCAAGTGTCAGCGAGGTCCTAGATGAAATCGAACAATTTTTATTATTAAGACGTCTGGTTAAAATATTTTATACAGTGTGTAGTATTATTTTTTTAATTTATTTGTAGATTTTTATTTCTTTAGTGGAATTATTTTATTTATTATTATATATTTAATGATGTGAAATTTTATTCTTTTTATTAATTAAAATTTTTAATTTAACAATTAATAATATAAAATTTTGTCATCATTGGACAAAATTTTCGGTCGATTCAATTTAATGGTTAATGATGAGATAAGATTTTTAATTTATTATTATTATTATTATTATATTATTATTATTATTATTATATTATTATTATTAACATGATTCTTGTAAATTTTGAATCTTGGTTGATTAAAGATTGATATATTTATAATATTAGTGAAACTAGTATCACCATCAACTAAAAAAAATACAAGAAAAGCTAATATTTTTTTTTTGGTGAATAAAATTGAGAAAATTGAAGTAATTGATTAAATTTAAAATATTATTAAATTTCATTGGTTAATATTTTAAGTCTAAATAAAAATCAAAATTTTAGTCAAATTAATCGGCTTTTGGCCTTAAAATAGTATAAATTTATCATGTTGCTCAGGCTACATTTGGTATGAATAAATAAATCCGACCCACGCAAAGAATTATGATTGCATCACACATTCTTCGTCTTGACTCTATTTTTGGGCGGGATGATAATATCCCGCGCAGTGCAAAGCTTTTGCTTGGTTTTCACTTTTCACTCACGAAAATTTCCAGTAGGCCGTGGCCCAAATTTGGTTCTGTGTATTCCTAAATCCGGGCTTGCTTAGGGGTTTTAAACTAAAATAATCTACTAGGCCCGAGCCCATATTTAGCAAATATGTAAGAAAATACTTCGAAACACAATCGCCCGTATTAAAATAAATTATTAGATTTTTTTTATTATTATTGAAAATAATTATAGATTATTTTTAAAAAATAATTATTTAAAATAAATTATTTTTATTAATTTTAAAAAAAGTATAGATTAAATATAACTAATATTGTCAATTTATTTGAAAAAATTAGTTAATATGTATATTTTTTTCAGCTTATAGTTTATTATAGTTAACAAATAAGTTTTAAACTATTCTAAAATAAGTTATACTAAACAGACTCATAATAAAATAAATTTTTTGTTATACAGATCATAATCTTCTCCAATTTGAGTTTTACTCGCATCTCAAATGAATTCAAGTACATATTCAAAGAAGGTATGACCCCCAGCCATTCATTTTAGACTTTAACTAGCTAGATACCCTATTTGCGAAGTAAATTATCACATTTACGGTCCAACCAATTGGGAGAGAATCAACAGATCCCTTTTTAGGAGTGATTCACCCTTCCCGAACGCATAAGCGCGCGCACACACACACACACAGATACATAAGGTAATAACCATGCGCTTCGCGTGTGGAACTCGTTATAATTATTTAATTATTTAAAAATAATTTTTTAAAGAAAAATTTATAAATAGATAGTTTAATGGTTTAATAATTTATATTTTCCAGACTAAAATTATGTCATTCATTTGATTTAGCTCATTTATTAATGAATATTATAAACTATATAAAAAAATACTATAAGTTATAATATTTTCTTTTGTAAACTTCACATAATAACTTAAATTTGTTTGTAATAAATTTATTTTATTTTTAATGATGTCAAAATAAATGTTGTAAGTTATATATAAAATACTACTATTTTAAAATTTTGAAAATTCAAAATTTTGTATTATAATTTAAAATTTGACATTTTAAAAACTTAATCTAATAGAGCTCAAAAGTATTTATAATTTTGTAATAGTGGAAATAATAGATAGTATTATAGTAAAAATAATTGGTAAAAGAAATTATTAAAAAAAAACATAGCAAGAAAAAAGGGACGTGTGTCCCTAAAATTATTTTATTTTAATTGATATAAAAATAAATTTTGTAAACCACATATAAATTTAATGTCAAATATATTTTTGAAACGAATGAAATGATAAATACTCCACTCGTCTCAAAAGGAATGAGTTTAGGTACCATTTTTTTTGTCAATAATTTTTCTTAATTTATAGACTTTATATGTTTAAGTAAATATTTTGCGGTAGAGGAAATAGTATAGTAACAATAATATTTAGTTAAAAAAAAATCAAAAAAAAGACAAAAGAAGGGAAGTGTCCCTTCCTCTTATTCAAGTATAGAAGTAGGAAATGATAAATACTCCATCCATCTAAAAAATAATGAGTTTATATACCATTTTTTTGGTCTAAAAATAAATAACTTAAGTACATAAATCTATAAAAGTATGTAATGTATGTTTAAAGAAAAAAATTATAAGAATACTCATATTTTTGGTGACTCAATATTTTTCTCTTTCTTTAAAAGTAATTTTTCATAATGTACGGACTTTATGTGTTTTTAGTCAATATTTTGGGAATGATAAATACTCCATCCGTTTCAAAAAGAATTAGTTTATGTATATTTTTTGGTTAAAAAATGAATAACTTAAGTACATAAATCTATAAAAGTATGTAGTGTATGTTTAATTTTTTTTTTTATAGGAATACTCATATTTTTGGTGAATCAACATTTTTCTCTCTTTAAAAGTATGTTTTCTTAATTTATGAATTTTATGTATTTTAGTCAATATTTTGGAACAAAAAAAATAATATAATAAAAACAAAATTTATTAAAAAAAAAAAAAAAAAAAAAAAAAAAAAGAAGGGACGGGTCCCTTCCTCATATTCTCTTTTATACAAGTATAGAAGTATAGATAAGGTAATCCTTATGTGCTACTGAGGGCGTGTTTGATTTATCACTATATATGCACTTGCATTAACGTAACCTAGTTTGGTATTGTTCTTTAAGCGGCTGAAATAGTTTTATGTGATCCATTTCTTTAATTTCCATTACTAGTTTGCCATTGTCGATCCTGGCCTTCCAAATATTCATAATATTATCATATGTAGACACTTGAACAGCAGAAAGAATTTGAGATATTTAATCTGTCATGTGTGGAGAGAAGACTTAATTGTTGCTAGCTAGAACAACACGCAGATGATATATTGAGCTCATATTCTGATCACATAAGTATCATTAATTATACCACAACCCATAAAATTTCAATAAATAAAGTTCAATATTTGTGAAACCCTATGATTTATTTATAGGGACGATCCACTTAAAGTTTTTTGTAGTAGGTAATTATATTAAACTAATGAAAATCTACAGCCGTACAATTTTTTTTTTTTTGTAATTAATATACTGGTGTTAAGTTATTTACGCTTAAAATTTAAAATTTCTGCAAGTAATGGACATCATCCAGGTTTGACTATGGACCGGCATACAATATAAATATTGTTTTGAAGGCCGGAGGAATAGCAATGCAGAAGTACGTACGTATTTTAATGTATCCATCTCCAAAAACAAGACAGAGGTACTGAAGAAATCCGAAGGGTACGTGCTCATTAATTTGATTCGCAAAATAAAAAGGATCACACCTTTCTGAAATCAACTTCAAAAATTCTGATAATATTACAGATTATAGCAATAATATTTATATTACAACCAACCAAGAATTAAAGCATAATTAAAACATAATATCATTAATAAGTACATGACCAAAAGAGAAAATAACACATAATACCATTATATATATATATATATATATATATTTAAAAAGAAACAAATTAAATAAAATCCTTGGTCGAGTAGAGTTAGTTATGGCTCTTGTTTAAAACCCATGGAGGGGACAATGTCTTGCAAAAGACCATAGTCAGCAAGCTGGAGATGCTGCAATGGGGTCATATTATTCTGCTGATGCTGATCATAAGCACTATTAAAGCTTGTTCCACTTCCAAAACCACCGTAATTATTGTAAATAGGATGCATTTGAGCTAAAAATTCTTGAGGGAAGCTTGGACCACCCGCCTCCGCCTGATTAAGCACAGAATGTGGAAACATTCCGGCAACATTTCCTCTAAGAGTAGCTGGTAGAAGATGGTTGTGTGTTCCTTCGTATGTCGTGATCACAATCGATGGATCTTGAAACGACCTCTCTACGCGCTTCTTCACCGTGCATTTTTGTGTGGTGCACCGGTAATAGCTTCTAAAATGGCATATTAAATCAAATTGGTCAGGTTTTTTTTTTTTTTTTAACAAATTAAAACTCCACTAGTGAAGAAAGAAAGCAATAAGAAAAATTAGTGTATGTGATGGCAGGAAAGAAGTTAGGATTTGTTAAAACTTATATACTAAAATATTATTGAAATAAATGACTATGATTAATTTCAAACAAAGCTAAACAAATTGTTTAAGCTTTTATTTTTCTTTTTACCAAAACTATATAAGTAAAAATTGTTTTTCTTGATCGCGAGATGATGTATACGTGACTAAAGTTATTTGTAAACAAAATAGAAAATTCTACAACTAATAATTAAGGTGCCCACATGTCACAAGTAAATAATTCCAGTAACACTTATTAATAAGATTTATTAAGTAAACTTATAAATATAAAAATTATAGGACAATCTATAAAAAATAGGCCGCTTAATTTTCATCTAACTCACTTGAGGAAAAAAGGAAAAATTATTGATAAGGAAGATAGAAAGCTAGAGTAAATATAGACTACATGGGAAAAACATAGGAGAAATTGTTGGTAAGGAGACGAGAACATTAGAGAAAATATAAGAGACTAACAAAATATGTAATTTTTGTTTAACTCACTCGAGAAAGTTAAGTTAAATTAGCTAATTTATATGAGATAATTAAATTTTTCATACACCATATACGAAAACTCCTAAAGATATAACGTAAAGGGTTGTCACAGTTTCTCTTTGTCCTTATATGATTGATTATTACAATAAGAGTAGTATCTAATTCGATAAAAAATAAAAATAAATAAATAAACAAATTGACTATAATAGATGACATGTTTTAATTATTTTATGTCTAGCAAACTAATTAGTTGTAACTTAAAAATTGGAAGACATGTCGTAGGATTTTCCTTATTTCTAGAACGTATTCCTTGGGCAACCATTTAATCAACGTAGCAGTATTTTCCATTTCATGTGCGAAGACTTATCGAAGAATTCATGTGTGTGTTTTTGTGCGTGAGAGAGAGGATTTGGAATCTTACAAGTAGTAGTAGGTAGCACTACTCAAAACCCTAATGTAGTGTGAACCAAAGTCCTCGTTTGTCTTTTTGAAGTCTTTTCAATGGGTAGACCAAGAAATCTACGGATGTTACCTTAATATATGCACATTTTTTTTCTCCTTTTACTTAATTATGAAACCAAGAAAATGAAAGCTTGTGAATTCCATAAAATGTTGAATTTTTTTTTAACAAAAACACGATTTAAATCTAATTAAAAGGGTTGATTTTTCATGTAATATAAATCACAAGAATTAGAAAAACCTTGGATAAGGGCTATTCTTGACAGCCTTCTGTCCATATTTTCTCCATCTATATCCATCTTCAAGATGATCAACCTCACTCTTTGTCATGAAAGCAAATCTTGGCTCTCTATCCTTCTTCTCTCCCTTCTTCTTCTGTTTGTTCCTAGAAATTCATATATAAATTATTAGATAAAATCAAAAATTTAAAGGACTAATTAATAAATTAATCAACTTACACTTTCTTTGAACTCTCCCCTCCATCTTCTCCGACCCCTTGGGATTTCTTGTCTTTCTTGTTGTTACTACCCTCGTCGTCATCACCAGCCCCACTCGACGAAGAAAGGACCGAAGAGTTTGGAGTGACCGGAGTATCTCCGGCCTCCATTTTCAACTTTTCGTCATCCCTGGGAGCAGATAAAGCTTCTAGGGAAGAAGCTGACAGACCAAAAGTTGTGGCAAGTGTGTTATAATTAGTGGATCCATGTAAACTCTGAGTGAAGCTGTTGTATGGAGAATTGGGATGAATTTCATGCTCATGAAATGGATCGTGGTAGTATAGATCTCTTGGGTTTTCAGACATGGAGATCAAAGGACAGGAAGATGAAGAAAATGAAAGGAGAGAGAAGCTTGATGAGGTTTATTTGGTTTAGTGAGAGAGTATTTAAGCTTTTGACAAGAAGTTTTGGCTAATGTATACTTTTTGGTTTTATTTGAGAGATGGAAGGTAGGTTAAGTAGGGCTTTGAATGATACTACCTCGGTTCAAAATTTCAAAGTTAAAAATAGTTATTTATTTTTTAAATTTTATAAAACAATTTTTTTATTTTAATATTACAAATATTATAATATTTTATTATTATTTTATTCTAAATAAAGACATATTTTACATTATTTTTAAAATAATTATTTTAAAATTATTTTTAAAATCAAAATTATAATAAAATATTTATTTCAAAAAATATGGTTATTTTAAATTATCAGTAATTTTTGAAGAGATAGAGTAACTGATAAGCCCAATTTGTAAAGAAGGTTTGACAAAAAAAAAGCCAAGTCTTAGATTGTATTATTGGTGACCACAGTTTTTTAACTCTAGCATTTTTTTTGTTTCTGTTGTTAAATTGTCATTTTTCTATTGTTTGAAGCCAAAAGCGTAGGGAGTACAATTAATTTTGTTGCTAATATAGGATGTCGTCACCCTATCTTCTTCCACTTTTTATTTTTTTATTTATATTTATTTTTTATTTTTAATATTGAGATAGAGATTAAGATAGATAGATCCCCAAACCCTGACTTCTTAAAATAAAAGGAGAAAATTTACCAGTTAATTATGTAAATTAATATTAAATCTTAGTTAAAAGTAAGGGGGAAATTGAAACTTATATTTTATCCTTTCAACTTAACATTCTAAATTTATTTACAGAAGGATTAGTGTACTAAGTAAGTGCCTAAGTTCTAAAACTTTCCAATTTAAGTCGATGTATTTCATTTTTTATCTTAAGTATACTCCCTGCGTCCTGTAAACATGAAATATTAGAATTTTTTTATGGCTATTAAAAAAATGTGTTGATTATGATAATAATTTTTAAAAATTTGTATGGTAAGTATTTTTGATTTCATGTCTTTGCCTTAATTTACTTTTGATTTTATATGTATCTAGTTTTAATTACTTTCTTTCATATATGAAATTATAAATTAGACAACATGTTTAATAATCACATGCTGGTATAAAGAATTAAAGATAGAAATTAGAAACATGAAACAACGTTTGACAATAACAAAAAAAAAAAAAATGATCCATATAAGTTACAAATATATTAATTGTGACAAAATTTAAACATATCACATAATATATTAAATATATTAATCTATTAAAAATATTACTAATAAAATTATTAAATTTAATAAAAAAATGTCTAATTAATAAATATAATTTATTTTTTTTTATTTTACTCAAGTGAATACTTCACATCGTCTATAAAATAATAATAAATTAAATAATGCGACTACGCTCATTATCCCTATTCATTAAAGCTAGAATAGTGTTGAGTGTTGCAAAAATTGAAGAAACAACTTTTTAGTGCTTCATTTATTTGTTATCGCGGTGGATTTTTCTTCCGCTCTAAGGAGGTGGAAATATTTAACCAATAATTTTTTTTATTATCGGTTTAAAAAAATGAAAGCAAAAATGCAAAATTTGAAAGCATAAACAGTTATTAATCAGACTCTATATACTATATTGTAAAATGTATAAAGGAAAAAATACGAATAGATGTAGAGTATTGATTATAAAAATATGTGAGAAAAAATATGAGTAGGTACAGAGTATAATAATTTTATGTACATTCTGTTTGATAGGATGTTTAAAAAAACATAAAAAATTAATCTAAATATTTAAGTTGATACAGAATCCTAATATTTAAAAAATATATTTTTAATTTTATAGAACATATAAAAAAAAGATTAAACTTTTATGGGATGAATAGAGTATTTAATTTCTTTGAGAACTAAGCATGGTAGACGAAAGTGAATTCAATTCAATATAGTAATAGTTCCATCTCAAAATAAATAAATTATTTTTATTTTTTATGGAGTTTAAAAAATGTATTTGATATTATAATTTTAAATAGAAAAATAGTGATTGAAATAGTAATTTTATAATTTAGATAAATAAGTTGTAGTTAAAGTGGTACAATATAATATTTATATTTATATTTTTAAATAAAAAAAATAATAATTAGAGTAATGAATCATGTTGGATAAAATAAAAATAATAAAAATAATTTATATTATTAATTTTTTTAAAAATAAAATATTATAATTTTAATAAAATATCAAAAAAATATATATTATAATTATAATTATAATGAGATGGATGGAGTATTATATATTATTAGTAAGATAGTCATAAATGAGTAGCTAGGTATATAGTTAGTAGGTATCCCAGTCATACGGCTTTAATGAGAGAAAATGGTCAAACTCCTACAAGTCCAAGTACGTTATTGGCTTCCTTCTTACACGTGTACATCTTGGCACCGCCTTTTGACCCTTAGCCGACGGTTTGGTTCATTTCTATTATATTTTTCTCTTTATTTTTTTAATATATTATTATAAATATATTTTATACTAATATTATTAAAATTAAAATTAATTATTTAACTTAAAATATTAAATTATATTATTACTCTAAATATAAAAATAATTAAATATTTTTTCAATGTTTGATAGATATATTTAATTTTTGTAAAATTTTCAAAAATTAAAATTTTATATTAATAATTAAATATAAAAATAATTTTAATAATTTTAATAATTTTAAAATTTACTATATATATTATAAATTATATATTAATATATTTAGATTATTAAAAATATAAATAAATAAATAAATATAATATTAGTGTATTAGAGAAAAATAAAAAAAAAATAATAATGGAGAAGAGCTAAATTGTTAGCCGATTACCTTGTATTCCACACGTGGGATATGCCCTGTGGTAATGTAATAGGAATAGCAACTATTTACCCAAAATAAAATATAGTAAAATATTATAATACCACCTAGATGTTTCACTTCCTCCTAGTTTGTCCAGCTGATGGGGAGCCATCGTCATTTGCTATTCTGTCACGTGCATGGCACGCGAATTACGTATAAGAAAAGCTCATAGCGTATTTTTGTCGATTCCCAACCATTCCCGTCGACCCTCATGTTTAGTCCCGATTAATTTTTCAGCTGTTTAATTTAATTAGGTGTTTAAATTTTATTAATTTTAATTATATTTAATTAATTAACGTTTAAAATTTTAAAAAAGTAGACTCTTATTTTATCGTTCAAATTCGTTTATCGATTTTAAAAAATATATTTAAATTTACATCAAAGCTAAAGTTGATTATGTTAGAATTTGGTCTGTGTTAGATAATGATTATAATGCATATATGTAAGTATTTAAATTGTGTTAAATTATAATTAATTTAAATTGTGTTAGATTATAATTTCGTGCACACACACACACACACACACATGTATATATATTAAATTGGATTTTAAATTATTATTATTTAAATAATTTATTTTATTCTTTGTTTTATTTTCTATTTTAATTTAATTTAACGATTATGTTTTAATTATTTAATAATAATAATAATAATTAATAATACTAATAATCATTATCATTATTATTATCATCATCTTCATTATTATTGTCATCGTTAGATCATATTAAAATAGAAGATGAGAAATAAAACGAGACAAGTGAGTTGGATTCACATACGTTATATATAGTTGATCATTGATCATAATATAATACAGTATTTATTAATTAGTCTATTGCCAAAGTTAGGCACAAAGCCACAGACCGCACAATCACCATATCTACACATGATCCGAAAGAAAATGTAGCTAGTCGACTAAACTAAGACCCAAGATGTATTATTTTAGAGATATATATAATAAATTATAATATAATAGAGAATTTTGACTTGTATTTTATATGATTAACGTGGGGCATTCTCTAATTAGTTTATTTATTATTATTTTTTTGTCTATATATGTTACTAGCAGTCCCAATTTAAATTCAATTTAATTATAGGAACATAATTAATTTAAATTCTGGATACAATTAGCTGCTTAATTCCTCGGTCACTACTATCTTCTATGGAAATACTCCATCTATTCTTAAATAACTATTATTTTAGAGAAAAAAATATTTTTAATTTAATTGTTATTTTCACATTTAAGATAAAAGTCAAAACATAATTTTCTTAATTTCATTCTTTTTTATTTTTCCAATAAATTTTGCTCTAATAAGTATTTTCCTTTATTTCTATCTCTTTGTCTCTTTAAGGTATTATACTCAGATCAATAAGACAATAATTGATTTACTTAATTGATATGCATATCTTTAAAACGACAATTATTTTAATTAGGAATGGAGGGAGTAAAACTTATGGTAAAATCAAGTGCCAAACAAATTTCTTGAATATGTATAATTGTTTAAGGAAATGAATTAAATGAAATTTTATATTAAAAAAAAAGTGTTTGTGAGAGTAAAATATGTAGTTAGAATTAAAATTTAAATTAAAGTAGGCAGTGATATTTATTCATCACAAGAGGTGTGAGTTCTAACAATTCAATTTTTAACCTCATTTTCAACTTTAATTTTAGTACTAGTTAAACATTTCAATTCCAAAATTATTCACTTTTAATATAAAATTTTATTTATTTATTTATTTTCGCCAAAAGAATAAAATCAAACACAACATAAGACATAATATCGTCAGCTAGTTATTTGTCTTCATATGCTCCCTCTTTTTTTTGGGATTATCATTTGTGTTCATATGTAAATGGCAGAAAGCGTAATGTGAAATATAGAGTGTAGTACTGTCGGTATCTTTTAAACTTCACGTGTATAATTAACATAATAAGTAATTTATGGACGAAGATTATTTCATTGTATTTTTAAATTTTTTTTTTAACAATTCAAAACGAACTAAAAGTCATCACATCTATGTATATATTATACTTTTTAAATATTTTTAAATATTTAATTTATTTGTATATTAGATTTTTAAATATATTAAATATATTTAATTTATATAAAAATATAAAAACATCTTAAAACTTGCACGGCAAATTGTAGAGCATTTAAACTTGAACGGATTGAGTAAGTAGAAAGAAAATTACTAAATGATTCGAATAATAACATGATTAACAGAATAGTTACGTACAGATGATCGATCTATCAAGTGCACTTGATAATTATACTGAAGTACAAATAATTTCAATACATATAATAAAAATGACAGATCTAAACATATCTTCATTCTAAGGATGTCAGAAATCAAGTAGAAGTGAAAAATTAGCATCCAAATATGCAAAAACTTGACATAAAGAAAATATTTTTAAAAAATCTGAAATCAGACATATATGTAAAAAAACCTGGAAGGAAATTAAAAATGCTTCAAAAAATAAAATAAAAATAGATCATAATAAGTATTTTCCCTTCCTACTCTTCCAAAATCATATTATTTGAAGAAACATACGTGTTTTCCCCAGTTTTCATCGTGTCAAGAATGATTAGTGCTAAATATAATGTTTTCTTGTGACGCCTGAAAATGATGTTTCTGCATCATGCATATATCACTTCTCTCTCACTCTAAATCTTCATCTATCTATCTACCGGTCTTGCTCTCTTCTCCGAATGACGCCTGTGTGTGTGTGTGTTGTGTCTGTATCCACACACACACACACATGATCGATGTGAGAGAGAGTGTGAGAAAGAGACTAGGAGAGCTATAAGATGGAGACACGTTATAATTTTTGTGCTACCAAAAGAAATTTAATTTTATTTAAGAATTAATTAATACGTGTGTGTGTGGTATATTAGGGAAACACATGATATATATATATATATATATATATATATATAAGAACTGAAGTACTCCGCAAAAGAATATCAATGGGACTGCATGAGATTGTTGACCTTAATTACCCATAATGTGACACACACACAAGATTCTTATATTATATTATATAAATATATATAGTTTATTTAGTGGAAGTCATTTTCAATATGAAAGAGGTCAAGGCGGGCTGTTTGGTTAGGTGTGTGCACCTTAAATATGTATAAATTAGAATCTCTTTCTCATGTTTAGACGTTAAGTCCCTTCTATATATAGTGCATGGCAATTTTATTTGTTCAACAGTGAGCATATAATAATGCTTTGGCGTACTAGTCATTAGTCAGACTCCATCTCCCAGTGTTGGGATAGTTATGCTCTTTTGATCTCTTTTAAATTTGATTTTTAATTTGGCATACGTCAGCAGCAAGAACAAGTAAATTTGAAACACGAGTAATATGAGGGGTGTTCACTTGTTCCCCTCTTCGATACTTAAGTTAGCAAGGATAAAGATGAAGATCTAATTATCGAGTGGGAGAGGGAAGGAATTACCGGAGTATTTTTGTGGAGTTTGGAGTAAGTGTACTGTTCTGGTAAGTTTACCGATTGATTGCAGAGTATAGACTTTTGTGTGTTTGTAGTCGTCAGAAAATGGGGTATTCAAAGTTCCATTGCCCAAAGAGTCTCCCTTTCCTGTGTGAAGGGGAGGGTATTTGTAGCCTCCGTCTTGATCCGCAGCCCGATAAAGTTAGCATTATGCGCCTGTTGTGAGTTGACAATAGGTATGGTGCGTCTCCTTTGAGTCGACAGGGCTACAAGGTTAGGCAGTTGATTTGACACCATCTGTGAACTTGCTTTATTGCATTCGGCCGCTGGGCCCGGACCAGACAAGGGCGGGCGTGTTCGATGGGACCGAGTGGATCCGCTGTCTGCGTAGGTCGAGCCCGAATACAGTTTGAGAGCTTCTGACGTTGAGGGTCCAGACAGACCGATGCGGGTGCAAAACCCCTGGGAGGCCGATTGGCCGAGGCTTCTGCTTTATGGGAGTTGAATGCCGTGGTCAATCCTTCTTTAGGCAAGGCGGGTTGCCGAGCCTTGAGAATGGCCGGTCGGATAAGCTGCTATGTGGGGCAGGGTCTAGCCTTAAGGATGGCCGGTCAGATGTTATACTACCACGCAAGCGTTAAGTTGCCACGTGGGATGCCACGTTTACCATCGCACGTGGGATGCCACGTTTATCCTAATTAGAGCCAAGGTGGAAACCCTAACCCTAATTTAGGACGATCCCCATCACCCAGTATTTCATTTTATTTTATTGTTTTTTTCCCCTTAATTAAAGGCTGGGTCTCTATGGTGATCGACGCTAATTAATTAATTAAGCTTAAATCACTGAAGTAAATTTGGATTAAAAGTTGTTCTACATGAAATAAACTGAAAATATGAGAAAAATGCATCAACCTAGACCCACAGGATCTAGCCGGATGGTTAGGTTAAGAACCACAAGAAACCACCCATAGGTTAATGTAGAAATGCACACAGTAAACGGTCAACAAATCATACATCTAATCAAATTGTTTTCCAAGTTTTTCCTAGCTATCATCTTTCTCCAAATAAAAAAATTGCTAGTACTATAATCAGACATGACCTAAATTACTGTGAAATTTGAGGAGTAATGATGTATCTACAGATCGTAATATTCGGATAATAAACCATTATTAAAATTTGAATTAGATCATAGCGCATAAAGTGGACAGTCCAGTCCACGAATGAAATTCAAAACTGATGAGAGAGAAAACTATAGTTAGTTTTTGTTTCTTTTGTCATCGATCTCTAATCAAATAACTTTAATACAAACGTAACATTAAAAAGAAAGTTTAATACACAAAGACAAGTATGTGTGTGTGTATATGTATCGGTCTAATTTATAATTAATAAGTTGTATCAAACAGGACTATCATATAATTAATTTTCTTCCACATATTAGTTATTAATTTCGATTAAGTTTAGGAATCTTATATTGACTTAGAGGTCGAAAGTCAACATACTCCTATCATTTTTTGCCATCAACTCCACTTGGAATGTTCCACCAACTTGGTCAAAAATTAAATTTTTAACTAATCTTTTGGCTCCTTAAATATATTTGAAATCTCAAATTAAAAGCAAAATGCATACTCCATATGGACCATACATCTAGATAGGGTTTTCAAGCCAAATTCAGCTCAGATGTGAAAGGTCTTGGCTGATTAGATTCTGTCATTCCAAATTTATTTGACCAATTCTAACAACTGAATTAGCATTCCATTACTTTTAATTTTTTTAATTAATTGAACTTAATTGGGTAGTTTTATATTCATCATAGCACCCTATTAATATTATGCCCTATCATTGAGAAATAAGGGACCTAGCTATCTTTCACCTTATATTTATTTTATTATATGCTTAATTCAATCATTAAGTAGCTTGATTTTTAAAATTAAAAACTAGAAATAAAAAATGAATTCCCCTTTTTTTTTTGGGTCCATAAAATGCCCTTTTACTTGGTCTTTGCTCATCCAAGCAAAGGTCAGGAATTCACGATGCAATGTACTTCACAATGTACTACCTAGGATTCAAAAGAACATTATTAATTTTAAGAAATTATGTAAGAATCCAATATTTTTAAAATGTTATGAAATTTATTTATTTTTAACAATATAATATGTTAGGATAAAATAAAATTTAGGGTGACAAATTCAAATATTGAATTCCGACAAAAAAAAAATGTCAACGTTAAAGTTAGGCAATATTTATTTCCGTACGGAGCGCCGCAAAGTATTTGTGGACCCCACAACCGAATACGTGTGGACCCCACTAATATTCGTCGGACGACTTTTTATGCCCTAAAACTTAAATTATTCGTCTGTCACTTTCTACTATTACTCCGACAAAGATTGCAACAGTAATATAA
>JAUMHB010034567.1:30854-41489 GCA_032359685.1 Pittosporum tobira | reverse complement strand
TAAATATTGATTATTCGAGACTTATGGCTACTCAATAATTGTCCGACAATTTTTTTTGTGGAGTCCACACGTTTTTTTGTTGTGGGACCTATAAATACTTTGTTGTGGGGTCTACAAATACTTTGTTGTGAGGTTTACAAATACTTTGTCAACTATGCGATGCATCTTATGGGAATTAATATTCTCTAAAGTCATTTTGTCATAAAATATTTGCAATTCAGACCCTATAATTTATTTTATGTCCACCAACACCATATTATGTAAGATAAATAAATCTCATAAAATATTAAAAATATTGAGTTCTTACATGATGCGCTTGATCTAATTTTATATTTGTTTGGTTTTTCTATAAAAAAATTTAAATATTTTTATTGCGACTTTGTTCCTTTGAAAATATGTAGCTCAATTGGTTAATGGAAATAATATTAATTTTAAATAGTTAAACTCATCTTACTTAAATAATATTATACTTAAATTTTGGTTAATTAATAAAATAAAATACAACTTTTAAAAACATTAATATGGTAAAAACATTATCCAAATTTAAAGGTTATAAAGAGAATTATTTTAAAAAAAGTAAAATATCATATATCTATTTAAAATTGGTCAAAAATATTTTTGCTTATAAAATAAAATGTTATATTTTAAATTTTTTTTTATAAATATATGAAATTTATGCAAAAAAATTAAAATATATATTTTAAAAAAATTTAAAAGAATTTAACATAAAAATATATTTTTTTCTAATTTTATAATATGATGTTAAACATTGTATCGAGTCCGAATAACGCCGAGCTTTAGAACTAGTTATATGTTCTAAGAATCATGACTAATTGAATATATTTAATGCATCTTTTCACTTATAAATAATTGATTTTAAGTTAATAATTTTTGTCTTTTAATATATTTTAGAGGACTTTCTATTTAACATATATTTTTTTTACCTCAAGTGCTATGTCACAATTTTTTTTTTCTCTTTCTTTTATCACTTTTATATCATCCACGTCTCTTGTAGGATCTATTGTACATTTTCTATTGTCTATTTTAATATTTAAAAAGAAAGAAAGAAGGAAAGTACCACATCATCACTTGTTATGCGCGCTTAATATAGAAGATATTTTCCGTTTTAATGTCGCCTTTTAAGTTGTAAGGTATTGTCTCACCTTTTTTATTACTCGTACAAGAATCATGACTTCCTTTAAAAAAATAATAAATCATTAATTAAGACACTGACGCCATTTTACTGACTTGGTCTCACTCTTGAATGACCATAATATATCTATTTATCAAAAAGTTGCAATCTAGTTTTATTGTCGTCCTCAATGTTTAAAAGATCACAATTTGAATCTTAAAGTTTGCAACTTATGACAATTTTATCCTGGCATTGATCAATTTGACAAATTTTGTCCATACAAACATCGCATGCCATTTAAATGAGGGTAAATAGTTGTAAATATAATTCTTTAAGAACAATTATGCCACTAAATTACGTGAAAAAGTGTTATTAACTAACATTATCATTATTTACCAAAATTTCACTAGTGCATTTGCATTACATAATTTACTTTTTTTTAAAAAATAATAATATTTCACTTAGTTTAAACAATAAATTTGTTTATTGAAATCGTCTTTATTAAATGATATCATGCTCTACTAAATAAAAGCCTAAAAATTTATCAAGTAATTAAACACTAATGAGCAATCAGTTAAGTACAATAATAAAGATAAAAAAATAATTTAATAAATTAAGTATGATAACTTCGTCATCAAAAAGAGAATTGTAATATTTTATTGAATTTGAATTTGTGATATAAAAGATTATAAAATAATATATCAATTTTATTAAAGTTTGGTGTAAGAAATACCACAAAAATATTATCATCATATACTAAAGTGTGGCATAAATTGTCTATTTCAGTATTTTAAAATTGAAATTAAAATTAAAGAAGATGTCACATAAACACATGTACTTCGCATGCTTGATATATAAATATATAACCAAAAAATCATATCATTATTTTACATAAAAAACTTCATGTTATCGTTACTTACCAATTATGACCTTAATTAATGACAATATAATCAATTCTTATTCATAAAAAAAATTAAAAAAGAAAAAAGAAAAAAAAATAATTTTACCTCTCACTACCATATTAACAAGTTTTATTTATTTTTATTGAAAGCATATACCTGCTAAATCTTAAAATGAAATCATTTACTTTACAAAGTTAAAATATTTAAACTCTAGTAATCAATCAACCAATCAAACCCTAATGAGAAGTCAATAGAGTAAAAAGTCCAAGTGATATGAAAATAGGTAGGTAAGTAATTAATTTACTAACTTGTTTCACCACCTAAGAGGAAATCAGCCCAAACTACAAACACACAATTCTTGCATGACTATAATGTCCTCAGCGCAACCCTGACAATTACAACGAAGAATTCAGGGGCAACGTCGGTAATTACAAGAGAAAATAGTGTCGGTTACTTATTAATTTTTCAAACCTTTTTAATTAAATTTATTGAAAATTACTTTTCCAGGACTGCTTTATTTAATGCTAACTCTTCCACACTTTGGCGGGTACGCAAACAGACGAAAAGGCGTCTCATTTAGAGAGAGGAAGTGATATAAATTGTAGAGAGAGAGAGAGAGAGAGAGTGATGTAGGGTGTGACAAAGAAATAGGGACGCTCTAGAGCTCTGAGAGCGAGAAATAGCAGAAAGCTCTCGTTAGAGAGAGAAAGACATCATTTTTCTCTCTCCAATCTCCATTGTACTGATCAAGCTCTCGGATCATTATTGAGCAGTGTTGTTGATGTATAATTACGTAAAGTATTCCGTTTTTGCCCTTGCTTTTGTGCATTTTGTAAATTTATAGGGAGGATAGCTAAAACCTAAATTCCAATGGAGTTGTACGGAAGAAGTAACGGCAGAAACGGGTCGCAGGCGGATCCTCCGGCGGAATGGGCTCCGGTTGGCGCGGAAACTGGTCTTCAAGGTTGGTTATTCTTGTTGGCATTTGAATATCGTTTGAATTTTGTGTATATGAACATATTGTGAACTTCTAGGGTTTTCAAAATTCAAGTTTATTAGTTTTTGAAAAGTGAATGTGTTATTATTCTAGCTAAATGTTTTTAATATTTCTGTGAATGTAGAATCTATGAGGCGGTTGGTGTTGGGCGGAGTGTTCTACCCGGAGCGGGTGGGGGTACCTGATTGTGCATTCTACATGAGGACTGGATCATGTGGATATGGTAATAAGTGTCGTTACAATCATCCCCGTGATCGAAGCTTGGTAAGACCTGATCATATTGGATGCATTTAGAAATTATGGTTGCTTTTGTGATTTGGGTTCAATTTTGCATATCTAGTTGAGTTAAAAGTTGAATTTACCACGGTTTTGTCTAAACTTGAATGTTCTTTATAGTGTAAAATCTGAAAGCAAAGTAAGAAAATGTTGAAATGAGGGTGTATATGGTTAGATTTGATTGGCCTTGGTAAGAAAAAGTAAAGAAAAATGTGCCCACCGGATATAGTTGGTTTCCGGTAACTTCTAAGTTGTCATACTTTTGGTTTCAGTGGGCTCGGTGGGCTCCGGTAGTCGTCATTGATTTTTGTCGTGTTTCCATTTATGTCTAATAGTAGACTTATGATTAAATGGAAGGAGACCGTGTTTTCAGCTCTTAGATTGATTGTGCCATTGCTGTACATAAATCCAAACCCTAAATTAGTAATCACCTTTCCATTTCTTCTTTCCACAAGTAGGAAAATTAGAGATCACAAAATTAGCAAATCAATGGCAATTGGCAAAATCAGGATTGTAAAACCATATAGAGGTTAGGGTTTATAAAGTGAGAATGATTTTATGGATTGGTGTGAATCATGGTAACTCTGCCAGGTAAAGAAGGAAAACAAGACATATTAGATTTCTGGTTTTGCGTATGTGGGGTATTTTTTTGAGTTGTGTTTTTTTTTTTTTTTTTTTTTTTGGTTTTTTTTGGGTGTGTGTGTTTTTTGGGGGGGGGGGGGGGTTGGGGATGACATTGTGTTATGTCTGATTGCGGATATGGATGTGAAGAGAAGGACAAGGGAGGGATGCCTATAGGAAATGATGCTCAGTTCTTGTTAGTAATAGCAGGAAGAGAATGGAAGTGGGGCGAGAGAATCAAACACATGGAAAGGAAATAAAAATGAAAAACCTTACGGGGGTAACTTTAGACTTGGTTGGTTAAACTGAGAAATAAGTAGAGACTTATAACCACAAGGGATTGGTTCAGTGGTTGTGAGCTCTAAGACAGGTGCTTGAATAAATTGGCATAGGTCTTGGCTTTAGTAATACTCCACAGTGAATATGAATTTCCTGGGGTTATTGCATATAATTTACTATGGGATTACCCGGTGTGCATGGTTGGTGGGGTATTACGTTCACCTAGTGGTTTACCTGGTCAGCACCCTAAGGGTATTGGTCGTGAGTCCACCATTATCATAAAAACATAGAAAAGGAATTGAAAATAAGAATCGAAAACATTAGGGTTAGTTTTTGACTTAGGTGTTTGATAAAACTGAAAAATACGCACTGGAAACTTGATTGAAAGCATGCGATATGATAGAACATATAACACAGGATGTTGAAAATCTACAAGAGCTTTGTTGTATTATTTAGTACATTATGTGATAGAACATACAATTGAAAGCATGCGATGTGATAGAACATATAACACATAATGTTGAAATCTACAAAAGCCTTGTTCGTATTAGTTAGTACTTAATTATGTGATAGAACATATATCACTTTAGGTTGTACTCCCTCTGTCCGACTGTAGTTAGAACTCCTTTTTCTTTGGGATGTCCATAACTAAGCATGTTAAATTTGTACCTTATATTAATTAAATCCAATTTTTCCATTTAAAATGAGTATAAATTTTGGCAGTGATTAATGTTGGCCCAAATATTCTTGCTATAAGCCAGAAAAAAACAAACAAACAAAGTTTGTGGGGTCCATGAAGGATGCCTTTATGAGAACTTTTTACCTTATAAGAGAGAAAAGGCTTTGGCGTTGGGCTGAGGAGGTGGGTTCGTGCTTGGCTTCAAAATTGTTCTCCCCAGTTTATGTGAACGAGCATCCTCAATTGGGTTAAGCTAGGGTGATTCTATGTCTCCTTTCTCTATACTCTAGCTGTAGGGGATATTCTTAGCAAGATGTTATTGCGTGGTGAGGAAGTCGGATTGGTGGCTAAATATCCTGTGGGTAGAGAGAAGAGACTAGAGTTTCACACATTCAGTTTGCTGTTCTATTTCTGTGGGTAGTTAGGGCTTCAAGAAAGTGTTAACCATTCAGCAGATTGATTAAAACTTGTCTTTTTAGTATTTCATTTTTTTAAAGTGTCATTTTTTTAACTTCCTGCTGGAGTGACTTCTCTTGTTAAGAATTTTATGAGGACAAATAAAGATAATTATATATTATATGGAGTATTATATTATTTTATTTTTGCATTGTTCTATAACAAAAAGTTTATTTTTTGGTAATTTTTAGGAGGCTTAGATTCCATTTGCTCCTCAAAGAGCTTGCTTTTGATACGACTTGGGTTTTACAGGGCACATGAATACCTAGATTCTCTAAGGCTCCATTTGGAATGCGGAAAACTTGAGGGGAAATGAAAGAAAAGGACAAGAATAAGAAAATTAACAATTTATTTAAGCTTTTTTAACCTTATATCAAAACTATGTTTTTAACATTGCTCTTTATATTAAATTTTTTAGAAGTATAGTTATTTGGATTTATGTTAGTTTAGTTAGTCTTTGCCATTTTTACTTTAATTTTAATTTTCTTTTTTGCTTCTTTCCCTAAGCATTTACAAGTTCCAAACAGAGCGTAAAGATCTTCTTCTTTTGCTGTTTCATGAGGTATATGGACTGAAAGAATGTTAAATTCTCGATGATACTGATCTATCTCTTCTTCTCTGGAATATGGTTTCATTTCTAGAATTGATTTTGGCTTAGCTTTTGAAAGCTTCTAGAGGGGTTGCTTACTTGCTTTTTTCAGATGTTCATAAGTTCATTGAGTTTGGTGGACAGTGCTTCATTATTTTTTTCTTAATATTTCCACTTGTGTGATGTTTCTCTTTGGAGGACTCTTTTTACCTCTCTTTCTACTCTCTTCCATATAACAGTTTTTTTTTGTCCTTATATCTAAAAATAAACATATTAAAGTTTTGTCTTTTAATCTGTTGGCAAAATAAATGCTGCAGCCAAAATGGATGGAATACATTTTCTTGTTTTGTCATGACGTTAATTAGCATAACAATGCTCGTATATATATATGCATTGTCTCGTTGACTGGGGTGTATGTAAATATCCGTCTTTGGAAGTGCGTTGTGTCCTGCTTTAATAGAATATATAAATTCTGTTTGGTTTGGAGGGTAAAGAGAAGATTACGTGAAAATGTGTTTTCTTCTCAGTTTTCTAAAAACACCCGTAGGAGCGTGATACTAAACGGTTTTCTTTTAATTAATTGAGGGATAGAGCGATTTTGTTTCATTGTTTAGGGTTTTCGTCGTGTGTTCCACCAGTCCAGTGAGGGGGGAACACTACCCCCACCCCCAATTGTTGTATCCCATCTTGTCCATTTACGAATTTCTGATTCTAAAATAAATTATGAATCAAAATTTTAAAGGTATGGAAGTTTGAAGGAAAATCATGCCAAATGTGTGTGTGAATATTACATTTACAATTGTTTTCGTCCATCAACAGCTTCCTTAACCCTACTGAGTGTGTTTAAAAATCCAAACATAGAAGAGAGAGAAATGGACGACGACATGGTATAGAATGTGCTACATGTGAGCAAAAATATCTTGTGGAAATTATTATTAAACCACCTTTTAAATAAAAGGGAACTATTAAATAACCCCTTACCACTGACCATGATTTGCTTTCAGTGATAAGTAATCCTTTAGTGATTGAAAGTTATGGCCTTTTCTAAGTGATAACTGAAACTGTTCAGTCAGGCACAAAGTCTCTACCAAAAAACTTGATGAATTGCTGAGTCTGTTCAGAATTACTTATAGCATCATGCCCCTATATAATATAAGTATTTATTTAAATGTACAATATACATAGAATGATTTGTTTAAAATTTAAACCCTTCTTTTGTACAAATTGGAGAAGACTGTTGTCCTTTTTTCTAAACTAGACCAACCAGCTCATGTTCAACTCCTCAGGATGTGTGAAGCCACTTTCATGTGGAGACTGCAACTACAAAATAATATTCCCTCAGGATTTGCAAGGCCCACTTGCATGTGGAGATACATACCTTTACTTTAGCTTTTTTAAATATTAAATAATATATACATGTTCTGTTCAGGTTGGACGATCCGTAAGGACTTCAGTATGGGAGTATCCAGAGCGGGTAGGGGAGCCCGAATGCCAGGTAGTTTTTCTTTTCTCAACTGGTTTTTGGATAATGGTGGCATCATGCAATTAGCCCCGACAGTTGCAGGTTTCTCTGAATTATTCATTCGATTGTTATCTAGTTTGACTGTCCACAAACTGACTTTGTTGCTCATTCTGCAGTACTATTTAAGGACTAGGACTTGTAAATTTGGTGCATCCTGCAAATTCCACCATCCCAAAAATGTAGGTGGATCATTGAGTGATGTACCAGTAAATATTTATGGCTTCCCATTACGTCCTGTAAGTAATGTTCCTACTCCTATGCTTAATTTTAAAATCCTGATAATGGACATGCTTGTAAATGAGTTTTTTAATTTTATGTGGGTTTGTGTATGCAATACATATAATACGCTAAGCTCTAATTAAGCTTTGCATTAATTTCGTGCCCCCCCCCTCTCTCTCTCTTTTTCTTTTCCCTAACAGGGTGAGACAGAATGCTCCTACTATTTGAAAACGGGGCATTGCAAATTTGGTATGACTTGTAAATTCCATCATCCTCAGTTGGCCGGTATCTCAGTGCCAGCATCTGCACGTCCAATTAATCCGACTGTGCAGTCTTCAGCTCCTTCACCTGAACAACCGTATGTGGGGGCCACAACTGGCTATAGAGTTCCAAGGCCTCAATTATTACCGGCCTCATACGTATCAGGTGCTGCTTATGGTCCCCTGCTGCTTTCCCCTGGCATGGTTCCTGTTCAGAATTGGAGTCCTTATTCGG
This sequence comes from Pittosporum tobira, assembly GCA_032359685.1. Classification (NCBI taxonomy): domain Eukaryota; kingdom Viridiplantae; phylum Streptophyta; class Magnoliopsida; order Apiales; family Pittosporaceae; genus Pittosporum; species Pittosporum tobira. The sequence goes on along the minus strand of JAUMHB010034567.1, from coordinate 33,322 downwards.
TGGGTTAATTAGAATGTTCTATCAAACTAGGTTTGTAAAATCCTACAATTTATGATATAAATTTACTAAAATTTTAAGATCATAGTTTGTACGTAGTATGTATTTTATAGTTTACAACATTGACTTTGATATCAATCAAAATAAATCAAATTCAATTCAAATTTGAATTTGAATTTTAGGATTTCACACGACTGTACTACATTAAAATGCATAGGTATCTCTAATTTTGGAATGGCAAGAGCACTTATTTTCCCATTTAGAAAGTTAAATGACATCTAGGATTTACACCCAAATGTGAATAAGCTTGCTATAATGCACTTAAATTACTTGATGTAGGGACCTGTAAGCCCTGTAATGTCTCCTGGTGCTCAACCTGCAGTTGGGGCAGCTTCTCTGTATGGAATGACACAGCTTTCTTCTTCAGCTCCTGCATTTGCTGGACCTTATACACCTTTGCGTGTTTCTGCCGGTTCATCAAGCAATATCCAGACTGAACGTGTGTTTCCAGAGAGACCGGGCCAACCCGAATGCCAATACTATATGAAAACTGGGGACTGTAAATTTGGATCATCTTGCAAGTATCACCATCCACCTGACTGGGTTGTATCAAGAACAAACTGTGTTCTCAGTCACTTAGGTCTCCCTTTGCGCCCGGTATGCATACTATTATTATTTCTTTGATCTGATTTACTATGGAAGTAAAAATATAAGATTAGTCTTGTGCAGTTTACTGGCTCCATAACTAATCTTTGGTGTTTTCATGCCCTCCCCTTCTTTGTGCTGAATTATACTCTCTCCATTCTGAAATTAGAGATACCTTAAAAAAAAAAAAAGCGACGATTTTTTAAAACTAAATGTTTGATTACTATTTTTTCATAAAAGGAAAGAGTTTCAAAAATATTTTTTTAGAGATGGTGTGGAATTTTGCCTATATTCGTAATGAAATGATAAATTATGAATATCGTGCTTTTTTATGGTACTAAAATAAGAAACCTATTTCTAATTTTGGAATGTACCAAAAAGAAATAACTATAACACTGGAAAAATACATATGATCGGATTCTAACACTACTCCAACATAACACATCAATAAAAAAAATATTAATTGTAATTATAAGGTGCTATTATATTATTCCAAAAATTTTCAAATCGGAGGATCTAACATAACTTATTTTCTTAACCCAAAAATTTATGCTTCTAGTTCTACTTCGAATCCTAAGCATGGTTTTAGGGAAATGAAGCTGAGGAACCAAATTAAAAGGTCCTACAAGTGCTCTCAAAGATGACTGTTCTGATGCGAACTTTTTTATCCCGGGGTAATATTAAGATTACATGATAAATAAACTCATAGCCACACCACCCCATGAGGTAGATCCCCTGACATAATGGCCAAGCGGGGGCTCTCTTACCACTTGAGCTAGCCCACGACATCCTGATGCTAACTTTGCGTAGTCTTTTACCCTATGGTGGAATATGCCATTAAATATATGTTGGTATATTGGGAGCAAATATATTTATATTCTTTTGATACAATCAGTCTAAGTTTCTTTTAATGAACAGGGGGTGCAACCATGCAGCTTCTATCTGCAAAATGGATACTGCAAATTCGGACAGACTTGCAAGTTCGATCATCCAGTGGGAGCTTCAACATACAATCATCAATCAGCTTCAGCTCTTGCTGATTTGGCAGTTGCTCCCTACATGCTTCAGTCTCCTTCTCCTGCTGCTGCTGCTGTTTTGGCTCCACTTCAATTTTCACTTTCTGATGTCCAGCTGCAGCAAACTGCAAGACAAGGTGGTGGAGAATCTTGACATTCAGCATAAATGTGTAGAAAAGCAAATTATGTTTGTTCGTGTTCCTTTTTGTCAAGATAAGATATATTATATATGGCTGCACCAATATCGTTTCTAGGATTATAGATCTGGGAGCTTAATGTATTTTGTTGTGGGAAGTTTCATGTAATTGTGTTGTTCAGCTTTAGCGACCTATTTGATATATGTAGGCTAGCCCATAGTACATGCTCAATTTAGAAGGATATTTCTGTGGAATTTATATATATATATCCATCCGAAATAACAAGCCGATGGGGCAACACTCATTTGCAATTCTTTAAGCTTACCGGGTTGCCCTGTAACCTGAAACTCTCGACTTTGAATCATCTGTTTCGCTTCACTTGATGTCTCATTTTCTGTTCATCCCATTCAGTTATTTTCTTTATTATAAATATTTAGTTGAAATGATGAGGCTTGTGACATCTACATAGATTGTTTGTTTAGAGGCTTTTGCAGTGGTGATTTGAAAAATCATTTGGAGCTCCAAATACAACAAATCAATTTTAGGCATTGGATTTTGCCAAAATAAGTTGTGTTTGTGAGTTTATAAGCGGCATTTTAAAAGGCTGTGTGCAAGCGAATAAAATTTTCAAGCGTATTTCCAAAAGTACTAATCAAAACATACACGTGAAGTG
>JAUMHB010034567.1:9663-25255 GCA_032359685.1 Pittosporum tobira | reverse complement strand
AGAGATATAATAGATTTAGTTTGACTTTCTAAATATGATTTTGACTTTCTTGCAGTTCCCTCTAGTTTCTCGAAGTGGAAGAATTCGAAAGCTGTTGCTGGAATCAAAAGATGCAAAAACTTGTCGACTGAATCTCCCTGGTTTACCTGGTGGACCAGAGGCATTCGAGCTTGCTGCGAAGTTCTGTTATGGGGTAAACATCGAAATAACACTATCAAATATTGCCATGTTACGTTGTGCTGCACATTTCCTGGAAATGACAGAAGAATTTTCCGAGAAAAACTTAGCACCCAGAACTGAAACATATCTAAAGGAAACCGTTTTCCCAAGCATATCAAACTCGATAACTGTTCTTCACCACTGTGAGACCCTTCGGCCCATATCAGAAGAAATTAATCTGGTAAGTAGAATTATCAGTGCAATAGCAAATAATGCATGTAAAGAGCAGCTCACATCTGGTTTGTTAAAACTAGATCACAATTTCCCTTCAAAATCCATTCCAAATATGGAAAGTGAAATTCCCTTGGACTGGTGGGGAAAGTCGTTAAGTATGCTTAGTCTTGATTTTTTCCAAAGGGTTCTCACTGCAGTAAAAACAAAGGGATTAAAGCAGGATATGATCAGTCAAATTTTGATAAATTACGCGCATAATTCCCTCCAAGGCCTTGTCATAAGGGATCCTCAATTGGTAAAAAGTAATTTTGCTGACCTAGAATTCCAGAAGAAACAAAGGGTAATTGTGGAAGCAATAGTTAGTCTACTTCCGAGCCAATCAAGGAAAAGTTCAGTTCCATTGGCATTTCTTTCGAGTTTGTTGAAAACTGCAATATCAACATCAGCAGCTACTTCTTGTAGATGTGATTTGGAGAGACGGATAGGTTTGCAATTGGATCAAGCGATTCTTGAGGATATCCTTATTCCGGCTAATTCAAACGGAAACAAGCATAGCCCAATTTATGACACAGACTCAATCTTGAGGATATTCTCGATCTTCTTGAATTTGGACGAGGATGATGATGATGAGGATAACGTTATGAGGGATGATGAAGGTGAGATGGTTTATGACTTTGACTTCCCTGGATCGCCTAAACAAAGCTCAATCCTTAAGGTATCAAAATTGTTGGACAATTATCTTGCTGAAGTCGCACTAGATTCGAACTTGAGTACATCGAAGTTTATAACATTGGCAGAATTGCTTCCTGACCATGCTCGTCAAGTCAATGATGGATTGTACAGAGTAGTGGATATCTTTCTAAAGGTTAGCATTTCTATCGCTATTTCACAAAAATAATCTCATTTTTTATTTTTTTTTCATTCTTTACTTTTTAATAAGAATCTCATTTTGATTAAATATAACATAAAATGTCACAATACCCTCTCTACTACGTCATCACAATTTTATAATTATGACAATGCTACTAAATTAACCATCATTATATTTAGAAGAAAATTTTGTATTCTTATTATTTACAAAAAAAAAAAAAAAAAATTAAATGCGATTCTTTTGTGGAACAATATTGTTTGGTTTGATACCATGTTAAAATAAAATATTCAAATATGCTGTGGCAGGTTCATCCAAATCTCAAGGACTCAGAGCGTTACCGGCTCTGCAAAACCATAGACTGTCAGAAACTATCTCAAGAAGCCTGCAGTCACGCTGCTCAAAACGAACGACTACCTGTCCAATTGGCAGTCCAAGTCCTATACTTGGAGCAGATCAGGCTCCGGAACGCCATGAATGGGTCCCACAACCAGTTCTATTTTGGATCAATGAACGGCCACCAATTCCCTCAGCGTTGTGGTAGCAGTGGTGCAGGAAGTGGCTGCATTTCGCCAAGAGACAATTACGCGTCCGTGAGACGAGAAAACAGAGAGCTGAAGCTTGAAGTCGCCAGAATGCGGATGCGACTGACTGACTTGGAAAAAGATCATGTGTCCATGAAACAGGAGCTTGTAAAGACTCACCCTGCAAATAAGTTGTTCAAGTCATTTACCAACAAATTAAGCAAGCTCAGCTCTATGTTCCGGATCAGAGAAATGAGAACAACCCCGACTGGAAGGACTAATTCAGAAAGTCGATTTTTATTTCAGAGGAAAAGGAGTCATTCTGTTCCATGATCATTTGTATGTATGTATGTATGTATGTGATTGATTAAATAAGAGTGTATAGAATTAGTACTACTACTACTACTACAATAATTGTTGTGTTGATATGAGGCCATGTTAAAATTTGTTGAGTTTTTTTCGTGCTCAGAGAGATTAAAACTCTCAAATGTCAGTATTTTTTTCATAGACAATTTATATAATTATATGGCCAATTCTATATTTGTATAAATATTTTTTTTTTACGTTTTTTTTCAATGTCAAATGAAGGAGTATGACGGACAGGGTTGAAAATTTGGGGTCCACGAAGTATCGAGCACGGTATGGAAGCGCGTCACATCAAAGCAATCTTATTTTAAAATGAATCATTTTTTATTATTTATCATTAGAAAAAATTATTGAAAAATGGAAAATCTTATTGCTTCAAAACTTGTTAATTCGGGCCTTCCGGTTACTTCAACTGACTACACAACGGTCATTATAAAGGAAAAAATGACTTTTCATTACCGAATTTTAAAAATTTTAAAATTAGTTATTTTATTTTAATTTTGTTTTTAAATTGGTTACTCTATTCCAATTCCGCTTTCCTTCCGTTATTTTTTTTTTTTTTCTAAATTTCGTCCATATGAGTACTGACATGGAGTTATTTTAACACATATGTCAGACCTAGAATCAAATAATAACTAAAACCAAAAATTAAAAAATCTCCATTATTATGTCTATTTTTTATTTTTTTCACATCAAATTGAAAAATCATCATAGCACTTACCAAAATAGATAATTTTATTTATTTTTGCATTAAATTGAAAAATCATGATAGCTTTTATCCAAAACAACCTTTTTTTTCTTCATTAAATTGGAAGATTATTACAACTTAAACAACTAAAAACTTCAAAACCATAAAAAAATATAAACAAAATATGATAAAAAAAAGTCTTTTCAATAACAGAATAAGCTATCCAAAAATTAAAAAAAAAACAAGAAAAAATATTTGGTCGTTTTGGTAAAAACTATGATGATTTTCTAATTTGATGCAAATAAATAAATAAATTAGCCAATTTATTTTATTTTCTTATTTTGCATTAAATTAAAAAATCATCATAACTCTTATAAAAAAAAAGTCATTTTTTAGTAAATTCGCAAATCATCATAGCTCTTACTAAAACGGCCATTTTTTATTTTTAATATATATTTTCTTGTTTTTTGGTAACTTACTATATTATAGAATATACTTTTTTAGATCATATTTTATTTATATGTTTGATGGTTTTGATATTTTTGGTTGTTTGAGCTATTATGATTTTTCAATTTAACGCCAAAAAAGAAAATTTTTTGAGTAAGAGCTATATTGATTTTTCAATTTAATGCAATAAAATAAAATTAAAAATTGCTCCATTTTGGTAAAAGAGCTATAATGATTTTTTAATTTGATGCACAAAAAAAATAAATAATAGTGGAGATATTTCAATTTTTGATTTTGATTGTTATTATGTGTTTTCATATCAATATCATGTTATCGTCATGTATTAAAGATGATTTTAAGTTAACACTCATATAGACAGAATTTTAAAAAAACAGAATAAAAACATAATTAGAGTAAAATAACAAATTTAAAAACAAAATTAGAATAGGATAACAGGTTTGAAATTTTTTAAAATTCTATAACTATTTTGAAAAAGTCATTGACTTATTTGGTACAAGAATAATTTACAATTTATTTATTAATTATAATTTTTTTGGACTAAAATTTTTTTATCAACTAACTTTTTAAAATAAATTAATAATATTATTATACTTATCCTATAAAAAATTTTAAATTATTTTTAAAAATTAATTTTAAATAAATTAACTTTTAAAAATAATCTATAATTACTAATAATCAATCATCAGTTAAACATTTTTCCCTTGTATAAACTCTCTAATTCTCTGTGTCGTTGCCCTGTACTTTAGAGTAATCCTAACAGATTCACAAGTACGCCAATACTATTTCCAAGATTCGCAACTTCTTTGCCGTTTTCCGGCGTTTTCAGGTACTGCTCTCTCTGTCAATATCTATGAATTGTCGTTAATCTCAAATCTCAATATTCATTATTACCAACCAATTAGTTTTTTTTTTTTTTTAAATGTATTTGATGTTGAAAAAAATTACATCTTGATTTGTAAATTCGACCCATTCTTTATTCTAGTGTACGTATCTATACATTTGTATTTTGCCCAAGAAGAAGAATTAAAATGTAAGAATTTTTATCAAATGGGTTTCAGGAGTTTGATATGATTATGCATATACATTGTTGTATAGTTCATCTAGTGGTAGTTGTAATTATTCAATTAGCATCTTCTAAAGTAACATGAACTTGAAAAGACAGTTTTTCCCTTTTAATTATAACCCAAATTGTGATGGAAATTAGGTTAAGGTGTTCCATCGGCATTGCAATAGAGCTTTCTTTTTTGAATTTTTTTGAAGGAATGATTTTATAATTTATAGTATTTGGTGTAAAAGAATTGCTCTAGATGTGCAATTTTTCTTTTCTACAGTATAATTTTATATTTTCAGTACAAAATTGGTGGGAAGGCTGTAGGCGTAAAACTTTGGGTAAAAGCTCTTCTGGTTCTGAAGCATATCACTCTGGGAATTAGCTGAGAGCAACAGAACCCCCAGTGTTACAATATTGTCTCAAGTGCCATATACGTCATCTCCAACATGGTCCCAAATATATCTTCCATTTCCAAAACCCTAGCACAACAACTCAGCTGTGTTGGGCCCATATTCTCTGTGAAGTGGGTCCCCCAACCCTGTCAATCCACCTCTCCATTCTCTACATCTGCTCCTGCCATCTCAGAAACTCAAGACGAACACAGAGGGTCGAGATGGTCAAGGTTGTTGCCTTTTGTTCCTGGAGCTATCACTTTCAGGCTTGGGACTTGGCAGATCCTCAGAAGACAAGATAAGATGAAAATGCTTGAGTATAGACATAATAAATTGGGAACAGAACCTATTAACTGCAACAAAGTTACTCCTTCAAACGAAAACTTGGATTCTCTGGTCTTCCGGAAGATAATATGTAAAGGAGTTTTTGATGAGGAGAAGTCGATTTATGTGGGCCCACGCTCTCGAAGCATTTCGGGAGTGACTGAAAATGGCTACTATGTCATTACACCTCTTATGCCAATCGTGAATAACCCTGATAGTGTGCAGTCACCGGTTCTAGTTAATCGAGGTTGGGTCCCACAAAGTTGGAGAAACAAATCATCCCGAGTTTCAGAAAATTTAGAAGTTATTGGAGTGGTACGAGAAAGTGAGAAGCCTAGACATTTTGTTCCAGCTAATGACCCAAATTCTTGCCAGTGGTTCTATGTTGATGTTCATGCAATTGCTCTTGCTTGTGGGCTTCCAGAAAATACCATATACATCGAAGACATCAACGAAAAGTTCAATTCCAATAGTCTATACCCTGTTCCAAAGGATCCTAATACACTGAGCCATAGTTCAGTAATGCCACAGGAACATCTCAACTATACAGTACCATGGTATTCTCTTTCGGCTGCAGTAACATTTATGGCCTTCAAGAGATTAAGACATAACAAGAGCTGGAGATAGCAATTATTACTTGTAAAATATTCACTTGTACTGATTCGTATATTCCGAAGTAGCTAGTTCTAGTTTGATTCATGTGAATAAGTTGAAAAAATGAAATTCAATCTGGATTGCGTAGGCTCTTCAGAGTTTGGACGTTTTAGAGTCTAGTTGAATGAGCTTAATGAGGTTCTGGATTTACCATGTATTTAAACCAACTCTTTCGATTTCTGATCCCCTGCATTCAACTTGCTGATGTCGGCATTATGATTAAGTTGAGTAATGTGACCTAATTTGTTAATGTAATAATTTCTTTCACAGGCAACTGGAGCAGCAGATGGAGACTGTGGTTAAGGTACTACAACCAGGCCCTCTGGGAATTACAGAACACAACTTTCTGCTGACGAGAATACGAGATACTCAAGGCAAATGCTACAGTTCATAGAGCAGTAGAGAATTGGCGAAAGAACGCAGTCAAGGAGCAGAGAACTCCCTTCTTGAAAGATTATGTTAATTGATGACACAATAGTCGTTGCTGTTTTCTTCACCGGTATTTTATCATAGAACAATCCCTTCTAATATGTATGCTTACCTTTTCCTTCATCATTCACGGTCTAGCATTACTGTTGTTTTTGTGTAGTTTCTTGTCTGAGTTTAGTTTATGGTCATAATTTAAATTAATTATGTGGTGAGTTTTTTTTATTGTACTTGGGTGGTACACCCTTGGTGCCGTTTTAAAATATAATTCTTTACTTATCGAAAAAAATATAAATAATTATTTGCAGAACCATCCTTCTGCAAATATATTTTTCTTACGAGATTTGCTTACAATTAAGTTCAAGGAAACATGTCACAGCGTGCATCTGACATTTGTACGAGAAGAAGATTCTTCAACAGCCTCGCCCTGCCCTAGCTTACCCTACTGCCACCACACTATCTATCCACTTCGACACACTATTAGTGTACCAACACTGTGCATTATCAATCATGCTATACTTATCATTATTATGTGATTCTACGTTAGTTTGCATGCACTTTTAGGCATCAATTTGTCGGTTAACAAGTTGGAAAGTTGTAGAATATGTATGGCACCATTGTAGGTTAGCATAAGAAAATCGTGGTTGTTAAATTAAGATTTCTTAAATGTAGCTTCTATTTTAGATAGGTAGTTATGATTGTGAGGCTTTTTATTTATTTATTTATTTATTTATTTTTATAATTTAATTTAATTTATTTTTTAAATATTTTTTAGCTCAGGTGTCCGCACACTTCGACTAATTCTCGGGGGAGACTAGCACAACAACCCATCGCCATGGCCTGCCACTTAAATCATGGATATTTTGATGGAAAATCTAACCTGAGAGCATGCCTAACCACACAATCTCATCAAGTTCGTCCTAATCATCTGGGCTACCCATCCAGACTTATTTTATCCGAGAAGAGAAAACTAACAAAAGTTCGCTGAAATTGGGAACCATTTTGCCTATTAAGAAATCTCAAAACTCTCATATATAAAAGTTAATTGCATAATAGTGGACTTCCAAAATTAAGCAATGTAGAAAATAACAGATTGCGGCGTTATAAATAGATAAAAGTAGAAAATGTAATCGAGTCATAGCATAACATGTTGCTCTCTCTCTCTCTCTCTCTCTCTCTCTCTCTCTCTCTCTCTCGCACACATACATAGAGAAAAAGAGAACATAAAGATGTGGACAATAGATTTTTGATGACCAACAAATTAAAATGCTCGAGGAGAAACATCTCTCTCTCGTGCGCAGATGCACACAGAGAAAAAGAGAACATAAAGATGTGGACATTAGATCTTTGATGGCTGACAGATTAAAATGCTCGAGGAGAAATCCTGAAAATAATCTCTATATAATAAATTTGAGAAGGCAACTCATTTTTCTCTAAACTGCTGTTTTTTTTAATATTTAATCATTAGAAAATGATACACGTGGGAGCCGGAAGGATAAGGAAGACAACTCTATCTCTTAACAAACGCAGATGCTAATATTGTTAAATATTTTTAGTTATACGTATTGATATAAAACGACATATTCTTAAAAAAAGGTACATACGTGTAGTCTTATTTATTAAGAAAAGTGAAAGTTACACAGGAGCTCATGTGTGTGCGTGCGAGTAGGTACGCCTCATGGTTGGGTAATATAGGAAAGGCTTACGGTAACTAATAAAAAAAAAAAAAAAAAAAAAGAAAAAAAAAAGAGGCTCTTAATGGTGAAGAGAACACTATCGAATCAGCAGTTGACCGTCTTCATAATGTTTCTACAGCCATATAGCTTTAGCCTCCAAGAGCAGGGGAACTAGCTTGCCGTTCACATGGAGGCTCATGATCTCGTTAGAACCGCCGACCATCTCCTTCCCTATGAAGACAGTCGGCACGCTCGGCTTACACCCTAATGCTTTGAGCTCTTTCTCCATCTGCTGTCCATTTGGCAGCTCATCGAGCTCGTGAATTCTTGGGTTCGCGCCAAAATTAGAGATCAGTGTCTTGATAGTGTGGCACATGCAGCAAGAGCTTTTGCTGAATATCACCACCGGATATTCGGCCCCTATTGCTGCGACTGTAGCCATTTCTGAAATTGGGAGAGGGCTAAAATCTGAAAATTTGTGATTAAGATTGGTTGTGACTTGTGAGGAAGCTGAGGTCTCGTAGGGTCTATATATAGTCTAGTTGCACTGCTAAGTAGCTGTTTGGAGAACTCGAAAAAGGATATGGGAAAATCGTGCTGAAAATATTTGAGTTGATTCCTAGATTACCAAATCATTGGTTGATAAGGACAGTCTGGATGGAATATATAACAAGTTGCGATTCAATGGATTGATATGCCAAAACTCTTACCTTGTTAGATTGCAGATTCTTAAAGGACTTCATTAACCTTATCTTAATTAACACATAATACATTCTGGATTCTGCATGTATAACTTGGCATCTCTTTTTTCATTTACTTATTTCTACAAAATATTCCGTTTTATTTTTATTTTTTCCGGTGAAGATAGTTATTAATACGTAGAAAGATCAAGAATTCCATTTATGTGCTCTAGGAGTAGATAATTCTTAGTGCACACCAAAAGATGATAGTGGCTGCAAGTGCTTGCCTTATAGCAATATTCATTAAGGTCCGTATGGCTACTTATTATTAGAATTTATAATCTAGATGTACTCTTTTCTCATCTATGGTCAATAGGAGGTACCCGACTTTTGAAATACTTATTTCAGCAATCATCTTTATAATTGTACTATATGTTATGCATTATTTACACACTAAGGTACAATATGGATTGCGTAGACTGCAACCTTTTAAAGCTGGGTGTTGAAATAATTATTTCACCAGTAAGGTATCTCCCGTTTTCACACACATATATATTTATGTATGTATTGCATTTAGGTGGAACTTGAAAGGTTGAGAAGGGGATTGGGTTTGCTAAATTGGTTAGCCTTTCGTTTCAATAATTATATTCGCATCTAGGCAAACTAATAGATTGACTAGAAAAGCAAAAATCTTGATGCGAAAGATATCAAAAGTAATCAATTGATCACGTGAAAGACTAATAAAATCATTAAGCATCCATGCAAGGAGGAGGTCGGGATTAAGATACCTTCAGCATCTACATTTTATTAAGTTTTTCACAAGGCACTCACAGGAAAGAAATGGCCGGTGCTGCATATGTTCACGATATTTTATCAGCATAAAATCTCGTATGATTAGTGTACCGATAACGTAGGTATTATTTTGAGAAAATTCTTATGATCAGACGATTCGCTAGAGCCAATGAGGGGTTAGTCCATAGTGATTTAAGACTGAGACCTGTCACATGTTTGATTCTATATGATTTAAGACTGAGATTTGTCATATGTTTGATTCACAAGTCACATGTGAGTTAATTTCTCACTTATTTAAGTGGAGTCTTGTTTGTACTTTATGAGATTTGCTTGCCTCTTTACTGGGACTAATTATATTGTTCTGATTTGTGTTATATTGTGGTTATAATATTCTTGATTTTCTTATCTATTGTCGTACGTTAGAGCATCAATTGATCATTTGCTAAGTTGAAAAACTGCATATTGCGTAGTGACAAACTTAGTAGAATAAGATAGTAGTAGCAACTTGAGGTCTCCATCTGTGTGCTACTACTTGCTAATTTTGAATAAGGTTATGTAATTATGTGTCTTGTGCCACCCAAAAAGAACAAGCTATCTAAAAACTGTACGTAACAGTAGTTTGTGGACTATTCTATTTATGTTAACTGCCCTTTATGCCAAAAACTAGTGGTAATTTTTTTAGCAATTTGCCTTGACTTGAGTACGTGCTCAGTGGTTCATCACCACTATGACATCAGTTCACTTACAATAATACTTTGTTGTTTGAGCGGCTGATCAAGAACTAATATCCTTTCAGCTATAAATTACATCAATATTCTCAAGAATTTGAGATGAAATCTATGGGCTATCACTTTCACACTTTTTTTTTTCTATTTTCTAAATACATTTTAGGAGAAATGAGTCATGGAAACAACCTTCATGCAAATAGAGGCAACTTTGTACGTCTGATGCGCCTCCACAGACCTGCTATTTGCGGGACTGGGTGCGATTTTATTTATATATGTTTTTTATTTTTACGAGAATGAGTTGTGGGTGCCAAGGCATCTGCTTTTTTAAACCTAATGTAGTATCAGATTTTATGCATTCGTACGATGTGGTACATTTTGTATTTTAGGTATTAGATATCTCCACCTACCACGAACAACCTGTAAAGAGAAGATGTTCTCTAATCTGAACTTAGTGGATTCAGTTGGCATAAATGGCTCAAGATGAAATGAAGAGCCATGCAGTAATCTGAAGCTAAAAGTAAATATCTGTATTATCCATAATATTCCATATCAATGAACCTTTATTATGTTGTTCCCTATTATTCTTAATTTTGTTGAGTTTTAAGATGTTGCCCAGATGCATTAGCATTTTACATGAATTTTGGAAGATAACAAGCATCAAGTGTTTGTCACGTACGGCAAGCTGAAACGGGAAAACTACATAAATTGAAAATTTTAGATCATTAATCATGTTGAAACATTAGTTATTAAGAAGAGAGTAATTACATATATGGAGTTAAAACATATGTAACTACTGCCGATCTGAGCTTAGTACAAAGTTTAGTAAAAGAGAAACAGGTTAGAGAAGCCAATTATCGCTTCTTGTGTTAACAAAAGCACTGCTTATCTGATCTTAACCTAAGAGTTACACCCAAATAGCACTAGCTTTTAACAGCAGTGGAACTAGCTTGCCCTTGAGGTGGAGACTAAACACCTCATTCGGACCACCTTAATTGGCTACGTCCTAATGCCTTCAATTCTTTTTCCATTTGCTGCCCATTTAGATGCTCATCGATCTCATAAACTGTAGGGTTTGCCCCAAAACTGCGTATCAGTGTCGCAATGGAGTGCGACATTGAGCAAGAGCTTCTGCTGAATATCACCACTGAATATTCGGAACCCAATTCTGTGACCAATGCCATTGCTGCAATTGGAAGCTAGAATGTTTAAGGCAAAAAATTTTAAGAGAAACTTCTAGTCTTGGGTAGATAGATATTTAAGTCTTGGTTGTAAGGAACTTGAGCTCTCATAGAGACTATTTATAGACTAAGAAAGTTTATCCGTATAAATATTCTCTACATATTATTAACTCATAAAATTGCTTTCAGATCCATTTTTGAGAACTCATGGAAGTGGAGAAAGGTAATTGAGTTTATCTAATCGAGTAAGCCTTTTCAAGAAGATTCTCGTCGTGTTCAGATCGAGAAGACCAATGAAAGGCGGTGGAATGACAAGAAAAGCAGACTTTGGACAAAAGCTATGCTTATCAGAGGTGATTAAGCACGGAGCATAACTATGACATTGCTGTTTGCATGAAATCCGTACAATAAGAGAGGAACAAGATACTTCAAGGACCTACCACAGTATCCACTTCTGCACGTTACGGAAAAAGAAAAGTTATGTGTTTAGATATACATTTGGTCCAAAAATGAGAGCCTCACTTGTGATTTATGTAGACATATTAATGATTGCGCAATCCTTATATTAATTTTGCAGTAACTTGCATTCACTTGAGCGATCATGGCTCATTACATCCCTCTGCTTAGAAACCTCTGTGAATTTGAACTATTTCTCTTGGCAAAAAGTATACCTGTAATAATTGTATTAGTTAATGCTTCTCATTCTCTCCTTTATTGAGAGATAATGTAAAAACTCAAAAGTTATTCCTATGGACAACAGGGTATAATATGAATTTCAGGCATGAGATACAGCCACGTAAATAGCTACAAAACCGCAACAAAAAAGGAAAAAGAGCGCTGTAAGGCTGCACCGAAAAGGAAAAAGATGGTACGGATCTGAAGATTGTGGGATGATGAATATGCATAATTGGCTTAAGACAAATGGAAGGGCCGGTTATATGTAATCACTTGCCCCTATTTTGGTGCCTATCGATGTGCCTGGACATCACTGATATGATGCTAAATATTTGGTCGGATAGCATATATATTTACTAATTTCACTTTGTTTTTCAATATTACTTATGTATTAATATTATTTTACATGTATAATTCTGAGCACCATATTCTTATCTGATGAGAGTTACTACACCAGAACCGAATATTGGACTAGAGAAGATCAGTTCATTATATTTGACCAATCTGAAACATATCTTGCATCATCCATATAGAATGTGAGGAGATGATTAAAAAAAAAAAAAAAAATTTAAATGTCCGCATAAGTTGATCAGCTGCGTGTCAACATCCTCTGAATTTTTGAAATTCAAGGTGTCAAAGATGCAGTAAATAAATTGCAAGTCTTTTTTAGCGAAGAAGTAACCAAGCAGTTGTGAACCAATTGTTCCCCCTTGCAGAAAATTGATAGCAAACCTCTGTTTGAGGTACAGTTCACAAACTTCTAGGGTCTCAATTAGTTAAGTAGCATAATTGGATTCGAACATAATAGTCCATTTGAAATTTTCTTCTCTCTTAGAGCTTCTCAATAGAGTTCTAGATTAACTTTTTTGGTAACTACTAGCTAAAATATCACTGCCAGATTCTATATTCAAATTTATGTTGACAATTTCTTGAAATTAAAAACTTATTGCTTTGATATGTGCAGCAATTTCTACCCAAACGGAAGCCCAGGATTCAAACTGTACGTACAAAAGGACCATTGCAAGGAAGAAGTTAAAGGGCTACACTGTTGAATGTTAGATAGCAGCAAATTGAGCAATATCAATAGTTCCATTGTCTAAGACAGACAAATCTCATGCAGCTAAACAGGTAACAAATTAGTATGTTTTCCTAGTCAATGTTGAACATAAATTTATTAAACCCTAACGATCAACAGCAAAATGTTGCGATCTATAAGATTTACCACTTTAATATTTTCTAAATCATTTATTCTTAAAGATGTTATTCGAAATAGGAAATACTCATCTGCATATATCTATATGCTATATCCAAAGTACAAGCAGCCTTCTTTTTCCCTAAAAAGAAATACTGTAAGACCTTTGGAGTCATACAAGGGGTAATAAAAAATGCAGATGATGCATCATTACAATATGGTCATGTCTTATCCTAAATATTTTCGATCCACCATTATGGTCGGCAACATATACATTGATCTCTAATAGGAGGATTCTCTTGTATTGAACCTCATCCATAAGATTGAAAAGGGAGATGCTTTTATACATTAGATTCCATTTATTCCTGACATTGCCACATATATATATACACTCATATTTTAATTAATAGTCATTTACGTTTGCTTGTTGCTTGATTCTCTTATGCTTATTTTCATGAATTTTAATTCCATGAGGGGACCAATATCAGAAAGTGGCTAGAACATAATTGGATAGACTCTTACCTAGCTTTTTGTACATCAGCTATCCTACAAAGATAACAACAACGTAGAACATGCAAGACGAACACCAGAAAAAAAAAAAAATAGTTAATAATGTTAGAGAAAACAACGTAAAAGAAAGAAATGCTAAACTAGTGATATTACGAAACTGCATTGGTATGCAGTGGCGATAAAACAAACCATTTATAACCTACCTTAGACTCCTCTTCATGTTGACATTTCGATTTAGTGTTGGTTCTCCTGCCTTTAATCTGTTTGTTACTGTATTTTGTTAAGCATATGGATCGTAGTCTTAGAAGTGCTGGAGAGGCGTCAGATTATAATTAGAAGAGTACTACCACTTATGTAACTCAACTTTACCTCAAACATAATTAAAAATATTGGCATTTGATCGAGCACATTTTCTCTATAGATCCCCCAGCATAATTATATTAGTTTTCCTCCGAAAGTTTCTATCTAAACAAAGCATTTTGACAAAAAAAAATAAAAAAAATAAAAGAGTAATATATATATAATTATATATATATTAAT
Source organism: Pittosporum tobira (assembly GCA_032359685.1). Classification (NCBI taxonomy): domain Eukaryota; kingdom Viridiplantae; phylum Streptophyta; class Magnoliopsida; order Apiales; family Pittosporaceae; genus Pittosporum; species Pittosporum tobira. The sequence continues at coordinate 11,130 of JAUMHB010034567.1, read as the reverse complement.
CTTCACTAAAGTATATTAATCTTCGCTATAATTCCTTTACTGAACGTTTAGTACTTGTATGGACATTTAAGGAGATAAGATTAGCCATGAGCCTATGGGTGATACCATATGTCAACTTGGTTGTAGGACAAAGGGTCATTATTAAGAAAATCATCAGGGGAATCTTTCCTATCCAAACAAATATATCTTCAATAGCTTTTTTCGTTTTCCTATAAGTAAGGTATGAGGAATCTCTAAGTCCATACCCATACACAAGCTTGCCTTAGAGTTCACAGCCTCATTAAACTCTGCATACTACAGTTTTCCCGCATATCTCAGGTTTCTTCATTACAGATTATTCCTTTGTTCTCTTTGCGATATCCCATTGATCACTCCATAGAAAATTCAAGAAAATTTACCAATCTTGTTAACATGGATACAGTAAGAGACCTTGCATCAAAGAAGGCTGCAGTGATCTTCACCAAGAGCTCGTGCTGCATGTGCCACAGCATTAAGGCACTCTTTTATGAACTTGGTGCAAGCCCTGCAATTCATGAACTTGATCAGCACACAAATGGTAGGGAGATGGAGCGGGCCCTTCAATGCCTAGGATGTAATCCTTCTGTCCCTGCCGTGTTCATAGGTGGAAAATACATAGGCTCGGCCAAAGATGTCATATCTCTTCATGTAGATGGATCTCTGAAAGAAAAGCTCATCGAAGCCGGGGCTATCTGGTTCTAGTCACTATGAAACATTTACCCATATGGGATTAGAGGGCATGAAAGACTCAGCACGTACTGAGTTCTACAACTGATCCATTCGGGGTATTCCTGTCATTTCACCATTTCACCATTTCACCAGACAGGAATGTAATACGTCTATAGACACTCACCTCCCTATTTCCTTCAATATTGTTAATGAGAATATCGTGTAATATATAGTTATATCAGAACTAGCTTCCCATGCCATGATAAAATAACATTGTACTAAGGGCTTCTCTTTTTGCCAGCTCGGGTGACTATGGTTTGCAAGAGTTGATCAAAATGATACCTTATGATTTATTTTGTGTTTTTATTTCCTTTACATTACTAGAAATACGAAAAAGCAGTGCAAGACTAGTAGTCTATTCTCTCTGCTTGTATGTCTTGAATTTTTTTGAAGCAGTTTTATTTATTTATGTAATACTCAAATTGGAGATGAGATATACATTTTTGGATTAACATACATGATCAGACACCACTTAGAGATCGTTCAAATAAGAAATTGCATTGACTACTTGAGTTATCATGGTTCATGCTAGTGCTATCACGTACAAAATTCTGTTTGTTTGGACGGTTGATCAAGAATTAATATCCTCTCAAATATTAGATTGATGTTCTCAAGAATCTGAGATAAAATTACATACAAAATGGTACATTTTGTATTTCAAGTATTAGGTATCGTCACGTAATTGAAACATTAGAAAAAATGTTCTTCAATCTAGTAGAT
>JAUMHB010034545.1:0-17094 GCA_032359685.1 Pittosporum tobira | reverse complement strand
TTTGTCATCGCAGCTAGCAACCAAGTAGTCAATGAACTTACAAGCAGCTACATTTAAAAGAAGGGTACAACTTTTTGCTGTACACAAAATACATTCCTTCCAATTTGATAAGGAAAGACCCCAAATTGCTTTCATCCCTTAATACACAATTGCTCAGAAAACGATTTTGCAAGAATAAAGAGACCCCAAAACACAAATCCTTTTTGAGATATCAAAATAACTTGAATGAAAAAAAAAACTCTTTAATCTATAGTTGTTATCCTTAAGAGTTAAGGCTAATTTAAAAATTAAAAAACACTTGAATAATAGTTATATTTACAAAAAAAAAAAAAAAAGGTCAAACCTCCGCATAAATTCAAAACAAAGATAACGTAAGTGTAAATAGGCCTTCCCAAAAAAAAAAAAAAAATAGCAACCATATAGGTAGGTTATTATTATTACTGGAAACAACATCAAACATGAAACTGTGAATGCCTTTTCTCTTGCAAATTACAACACAAGTAGACTGCAAAACTAACAAACACAATGCAGCAATTCTCTTGTTAATATTCTAGCAATAAAACACAGCACACCTACCTGCTCTCCAAATGACCAACTAGTATCCTTGTTCAATCTCACAACCAAAAGAGAACCTGAGAAATACGTTCTAAAGTAAGAGGCCTACTATCAACAGCCTCATGAAGACATGTGAGAGGCCGTAGTTCATTTGGCTTCTCCATCTCTACTGCCTTTTCCTGTAGCTGAGCTTCTCGGGCCATCAGCGGCAGAGATCCCACCATCGGGAGCATCTTGCTTGTTTCCTCCACGTACATCAGTTTGGGCTTTGGCTTGAGGAGGCCCACGACTAGCATCAGGCTGGACGGGATTCATGTTGTTGTTGGCGCCTGTCGGTCTCGTACCCATTTGCCCTGCGACTCCTTGTGGGTGATGTTGGTGCATTTGCTGCAAATCATGCATTGGATGTTGGTTATTATATTGTAAAGGACCCTTTGGATTGAAAACAGGCTGCTGGGCCGCTGCTGCTTGTTGAGGATGCTGCTGCTGCTGCTGCATGTATAACCCTCCTTGCTGCTGCATAACAGGATGTGGAGACATCTGCGCGTGCCAATAGAGACAGACAAGTAAGAACTCTACACCTTCCTCTGCTCCAAAAATTAAAATGTTCTTAATATTTAGGTCAATTCGCAAAATCCTAAAATTTAAAATTGGCGTGATTTATTATATCATTCAAAACAACAAATGTTTAAAAACATAAACGCACAACCTCCTTCGTCCCAAAAATATAGAATGTTCTTAATATTAATGTCAATTCGCAAAATCCTAAAATTTAAATTTAAAATTGACGTGATTCATCATATGATTGAAAACAATAAATTTTTAAAAACATAAATGTTCTATATAGTTTACAACATTGAATAAAATATGATGAATTCATGTGAACTTGAAACTTATGATTTTTAGGATTTTGAAAACAATCTCTCTTTTTTTGGAAAGTACTACATTTTCAGTCCAAATGTGAATAACTAGAGTTTGCAAGGCACCTGTGACGCCATCATTGCTGGTCCCTGTGGTTGCGCATCAGCAATTGCAGCTAAATACATCAAATTCTTTTGAAGTAGAGCCTGGTAACTACAACCATCAAATTTAAAACATTCATCAGCATAAAAAGAAATGCAATCAAATTACTCGCATCCAGAGTTCCCAAGTCCAAACTCCAGGTATATCTAACCAACAGATCCATCACCTAGCATTCCTGACCAGAACCACCAAAACAGGGAAGTGGGGGTGGCTTCATAAATTTGGATTACCCACTGAAAGTGTTACATGATCAGTATTAACTAATACTACTCGTTATCAATGTGCTATTTTATGATCCGCACGGCTGGACAGTATAGACACAAACAAAACAAACAAATTGAGTTTGCACATTATCGAGCTGCCCAAAGATAGCACATAAATATACAAATCAGGACAAAAAGTCTGTCACCAACAAAGCCCGAGTTCAACTTCTTCATTTACGCATCAACATCATGCTCATCATTGTAATCATGTACAGCTAAAAAAATGTGCTTTTTTATGACAAGCTCCATTCACCAGATATAAAGTCTATAACTTGCACAGAAATTGAGAAATTGCATCTGCGCACGTTTCTATGAGAAGTTATCAAATACAACCTATTAAAACTTGCACGGAAGTTTTGAAATTGCATCTTTGGAATACCTTTACCATTTTAGGCCCTTATTAAATCAAAATTTGGGTCATCGCATTAGAAGTTACGATGACTTGCACATAGTTTATACATGTACACAACCTTTCCTCTACATACACAGGGTTTTCAGTACTTGGACGGCCAACATTCAATGGAATAATGAATGAGCACTTAATTAAAAGCAGACTCTGCAGCTCTGCCATTCCTTAATGTATGCCAAACATATGTATCACGCCAATTAATATGATATGACAGATTTAATAGAATATTCAGATCTGCTCCAAAGAAGGCAATTGTCAGATACTCAAAAAACACAAAATAACTCAAAGCTTGGTAGTAACTTACTGAGCACAATCTTGCAATTTACCAAGATTCTGATTCTCCATAATAGCCAAGATTAATTTCTTGTTGTCGTCGAGGTACTGTATCATGCATAAATAACAACATTAGCATATCAGCTTATAAACGATGGCATAGGATCTAATAAAACAAAAACTTAGGCGCAGGCAGAAACTAATTACCAACCCATATATAGTTCATTACATCTATGTCATGAATTTCATAATCCATACCACATTGACAATCAAGTAAACGACAGAGACAGAGAAACCTTAGTTGCTACTAGCTACAAAAATTTTCTACACTAGGTACATGACTGAACCTCTAGCAGAATATTCTGAAAGGCAAAGTATTACTAGCACATATACTACAATACCCCCTCTATTCCAAAATTAGAGATAAATTTTCTTTTTCAGTCCGTTGCAAAATAAGAGATACATTTCTAGTTTTAGATGATGAAAGTGACATGAAGTCCCTAATATATCATTACTTATATTCTAGGTTGATTATGTATTATCACGCAGCGCTACTACACTCCGCTTTATGCTACGAATATGTCCGAAAAATAAGTCTTCCTCTCATCATTTTAAATTCAAAAATGCATCTCTACTTTTCGAACGGGATGAGTAGAAACTTTAATTGAGAATACATGGTCATCACTACTCAAGCAGGACAAGAGTAAAGATTTCCCCTTTATGGGAAATATACAAATAAATCCAAACATCTGATACATCCCCTACTTCATCAAGCTAAATCAGAGAGATCTTGTTTCAACAAGTGTCACGCTAAACTAATGGTTGCAGCCCAATATCTCTATTGAGCCCAGAACAAAGAAACCATGCACTCCCCTGGCCCCAACTTAAGTGACACACTTTGACCAGGAAAACAGTTAAAATTCTTCCAAACTAGGATGAATTAAAGGATATAGTCTGAATCAAAACACAAACTATGGTCCAACAAACAATGAAAGCGAATCGTAGAATAAAGACAATTTTTTTATTAACTACAAAGCAAAACGGACAGAAACAAAGATTAGTGAAGAAGTATAATAAGTAGTAGTACCTTTTGAATCTGTTCGGTGGTAATATTTGATGCGGGAAAAGAAGGCATGGGTTGCTGCATTTTGTGCTTATTGTTAAAACTCCAACCCTAAAAAACCCAACCGCCTCCTCCAAGAACTTTCTCAAAATTAGAGAAAGGGTTTACCTAATTCCAATCAATTGAAAATCATATACCAAGAACAAAAAGAGCGAGAGAGATCTGTCAATTTGACCCGAGTCTGGTGATAGATCGAAGATGATTGGGGGGAGATAGGGAGAGAGTATGGGCTTTGTCGAGGTTTGGACAAAACTTACTTCTGTGAAACTGTAAAATCAGTGCACTCGGACTTTTACTTTTGGCTTGACCTCTGATATGGAGAAATGACAACAATGACGACACTGGGGTTCGCATGTTTTGCTGACTTTCTCAATTGTACGAAGTTTTTTTTTTTTTTTTTTTTTTTTTGGGGATAGAAATACAGTAAACAAAGGTAAATCGATATATTTATAAGTAAATTTTATTTCATCATTCTAATTTATTTATATGTATATTAAAAAAATCTCTAATATACCTTTTTATTATTTAATTTTTAAAATTTTAATCATTACAATTAATGTCATGTTTCTTTTTATTAAACATATTTTGTTTTAAAAAAAACAAGAAAATATGGAGGAAAACAAATCCATGATTACTTGGGCCGAGGTAGCACTTAACTTGGGGCGTGTTGTTGTAAACTTGAAATCCTTATTCTAAATTAGGGCCCAATAGGCCTTTGCGGGCGGGAAGCTTGGGGCCTACTTTGTTTTAATCCTTTCGCCAATTCATATTAGAATCCTTCAGGCCATTGGGTAATCAGGGCCCGATATGAAACACATGTATGATGTATTTGTCAAACTAACCGAGATCAAACTCGTCGGGAATACTTTTGAAAATCGATTGAAGAAATAAGAAATCTCACCACCTTTCCGACACCTCAGAATCGTTAAAATCTGGCGTCCGATATCTTTAAACGCTTATTTCCGGCTGGAAATAGAAGGCCGTACTCTTCCTCGGGTTTAAGTTATTCTCAGTTAATTTGGATTGGTGGAAGATCCAAATCAATATCCAGATCCAGTCCAGCAGGAATGGATGTGAACCCGTTCAAGTTATGCTCTGGCCTCAAAGTACTAGGCTACTTAATGATCCTTATGGTCGCTGCAATTGTCGCCGTTTCCTATTATGCCGTCATCGTTATCACTTCGGCCCCACGTCTCCGCCATGGTGGATTCAACTCATTGGCCTTCATCATAATCGCCCTGTTTCATCTCCTGGTATATACAAATTACATATATGAGCTAAGTTTCCTTTTACAAGATGAAATTCTTATTAGTATCCAAGCTTAAATGAAGTAGTACTTTTTAGTTAGTTTAAGATAATTTTAATTGTTTGTATTCAAACTAAATATATTTTTATTGGTTTTGAATTTTAAGATTTCACTAATTGACTCAAAAAGTGAATGTATATCTCCAATTTTGAACGGGGTTTCGTATTCTCTTCCCCATGAACAAGATTAAATTCTGAATGGAGTTTGTTTTATTTCAGTTGGAGATTTTGAGAAGTCTTATTGTTCTAAGTATCTTTGCAAGTTTATTAAGTACTAGTAATTATGTTTTGTTTAGATAAACTATATTCTTACATTGTAAATGAGTCATATAATTTCCATCTTGTAGCTTGTATTATTAACATGGAGCTATTTCATGGTAGTTTTTCGGGACCCTGGTTCTGTCCCTGAAAACTGGAAACCGTCATCAGAAAATAATTTAGAAGAAGGTGGTTCTACGACACTTTCAGAATTTGTAACACCTGATGAAATGGAGAGAAGACCAGTTGTGGCCTTTTGTAGTCACTGCCATAATGGAAAGCCACCACGCTGCCACCATTGTTCTATTTGTAAGTAGATTAATTTGTTTACCATTCTATTGGCTGTTGTTCAAGTTTTCTATTTTCATTTACTAGTAATCTCTACCATTTCTTACACTGTTAACAGCTAGCTGTGACTATCAATCGATTATAATGATTCTTATTCTCTTTACTTACCTCCACTAACCTCTAAAATTGAAGATTTCTTGATTCTTGTGGTAGTGTTCCTTAATTCCGCATTCACAATGGCGTGAATAGTAAATGATGTTTGTTCTTCATCTGAGTAGATCTTATAAAAGAAAACTAAAGTAATTTGATTTATACTAATTCCTTTTTCTGACATTGTTGGGATATTAGTTTGCACAAGTTAGATACCAGAATGACTGGGAGATGAATTGAAATATTTGTTGTTTTTCCCTTTTCAGGCCAAAGATGTGTTCTTAAAATGGATCATCACTGTGTATGGGTGGTGAACTGTGTTGGAGCATGCAACTACAAATTCTTTCTCCTTTTTCTGGTAATTTTCATATTATTTACCATGATATTAGAAACAATAGTCCTTTTAATTATATTAAAAACACGAAACACTTCACCTTTTGGTATAGTGGAATTTAATTGCATTGAAAGTATTCTTGTAATGAACAATTTTCTTCCCATAAAAACTCAGTTTAAATTCTTTTGGTTAAATTGATCAATTCTAAAATTTGTAATTAATTATATTTATTTAATATTTTAAACAAATTCAAATATTAGAGTTAAATACCATTAAAGCAGTCCAAGCTAGACTTGCTATAATTGATTTGAGATAGTTTCATATGATTATACTCTTACCTCTAATATACGTGAAAAATAGTATAAATTTTATTTCAAAAAATAGTCAGTTTGGCCAAAAAGTTTAAAACTATGCCAGTTTAGGGAACATTAATTAGATGGAGCGCTAGCAAGCTTGGTAATAAGCTGTGTCAAGGTATATAAATCATCGATTCAAAACGTTATTTGGTCACTGACGGTATAAGCTTAGAATTATTAATGCACTAAGCACCTTTCCAAAATTCATGTGATTAATGAAACACTTTTACATGGAGGGGATAACTATAAACTACTGATTACACAAATATAACAACCGTAACCAAAACGAGATGCGTAGGTATGAGAAGAAACAATTGCTGTTAATCCACCATGTGGAAGAAAGTCATCGCATATCCAGCCTATTCTTGAAGTAAACAACTCGCACACACTCCCTTTCCAAAAACGATCGATACCCTAAGCACTACACTAAGATTTATTAGATTTGTTGCTAAAATATCGGTATTAAACCCAAAACACCAGGCAGACGGCTAGTGACCCAAAGAAGGAAAGTTTCTTTTACATTTTTCATATGATATCCTCTTATAGATCGAGTGAAAAAGAGAACAGAGTTCTTTTTTGAATCACTTTGTCCCCCCTTCCCCCCTTTTTATATAGGAAATTTCCTGTTTCTAAATCGAGGCAAAAAATATTCGATTTAAAAAAAAATGGCGAATTACCCTCGTTGTTGCAACCCTTCCTAAAAAGGGTTCCTTGGAGTACGAACAGGAAAGATTAGCTGATGAAGTTTCATTTTCTTAGTTTTTGTCTTATTCAGAATGTAATTGCATTGCAAGTAGTCTAATAATGAATTCAGGTGTGGGTCCACCATTATCCAGAGATAATAATAATAAGAAAATAATGAATGGCTTGATATTCTATTTTGTTTCCTTCTTCCTGCATTATCAACTTGGCAGATGGGAATTTCGAAACTTATGCTAAACGATCTTAATTATAAGCAGTTGGAACATGAGACCGTCACTTATTAGAAAACAATACTATCACTTATAAGCCCCTTGGTTTCTTTTTCGTCTTTCCTTCTGACACTTTCAACGAATTGAATGATGCATTTTTTTTTCTGTATCCAAAAAAAAAAAGTAAAAATAAATAAATTGATTCATTTGGTTTATTTTTTAGATTTACACGTTTCTGGAGACAGCACTGGATACTCTTGTATTGCTACCCAGTTTCATTGACTTCTTTCATGAAGTAAAACACCATTCTATGTCATCCGGCAACCTTGCTGTCACATTTTTGGCTTTTGGTACACTTTCTATTACTATTCTCCACAAATTATTCACAATACCCATAAGATTATTTATTTCTGCATCCTTATTTTCTCCCTGTTCCTTACAGATTTTGTACATTGATGCAGTTTTAAACTTGGCTTTTGTCCTGAGTCTTCTTTGTTTCATAATTATGCACGCATCTCTTATCTCAAGCAACACCACTTCAATAGAGGTATCTAATCACTGACCAGCAGCTTTATGCTTCGATTCATTTTTATTCTCCGATTGCTCTTTCTCTGTTGAAGAATGGTGTATATAATTTTTTTGCATTCAGGTTTATGAGAAGAAAGGAGTTGTGCGTTGGAAATATGACTTGGGCTGGAAGAACAATTTTGAGCAGGTAGGCCTTTGTTGACTCTTATGTTTTTTTTTTTTTTTATAAGAAGGAAAATATCATATTTTTCTTGTGATCTCATTCTCTTGTGCTTCTGTCGCCTTTTAAGGTTTTTGGCACTAGAAAAGCATTATGGTTCTTTCCATTGTTCTCAAAGGACGATATGGAGAAAATACCTGCACTTCATGGACTGGATTTCCCAACACGTTCGGATGTTGAAGCTTGAGTTCACCTCGACATACTCCCTCCCGGTGTGCATACAACGTACCAATTACTTTCCATTGTCTAACTTGAAATTTGTTTATGAAAATGTGTGTATATCAATTTCATGGGTTCAATTCCCTATATATCTGATTTGTGAAGATATGTACATAATTTTTGCTTTTTAGATATTTTTTCTCATGTATATTATTAAGTAGCTATCTTAGATAATTTCTTTTCCCAGTGGAAAAGATGTTGGACCTTTATCCCTCGGCTGAATGAAATCATTTTCGCGTGCTTGCACTTCAATTGCTAGGATTTTATTTTCTGTTGTGCAACAACTTTTGTTATCAAAGTTTGGACGCCAAAATTATGCTTATCCTCCTCTCCTTTTAAAATGCATGATGGAAAATAATTAGTTAATATAAAATACATTTATGATATTATTTAACAAACGCCAAAGTTATAGAACTAGCAGCTCAGGTTAGGTGAGATTAAAGTTTTCTGACGATCTCCTGTGATGTATTATAGGTATAATGCTTGTGACATGCTTGCTATTATAATAAGACAGCACCAGTACCTCATTTGCGTAGGAATTAGAGGTATCATCCTCTCTTTTAAAATAAATAAACATTCGAAGTTTAGTTGCACTCTGCCCTCTTCCTCTTCCTATTTTTATTTTTTTTTGGGTAATGTTTGAATTTCATACAGCTCTGGCCTCTTATTGTGTCTTTTTCTATACCTTGATCATTTCTAAATTTTGTTTGTCTTGAAATACGATTGGAATTTGTAATTTCCACACATAAATATTAGTTGACACATCGCTGCCTGTTCATCCTAAGAAGTGGCTGAGTCAGCTGTGTGTGAATAATAGATCAGGTCAGCATGACAGGAGGCAAACACTAATTACACACACACACAGTAGTAACAGTAGCCTGTAGATTAGGACATGAAACCTCTCTGTATCTCCCTTTAGTATTTTTTTTGTCAGCTGGGGAAGGCAGCATCTTGGTCTTCCACAATCCCGACCCACCCCAGTATGACTTCACTTCTCTTCATTCCTTGTAAGAGCAGATCATTTAATACTAGTATTCACAAAGATGAGAGAGAACTCATACTAAATCTACAAAAATAATTGATAAATACCCATATTCTAATCTCACACACTGCAGTTTTGGATAATATCTTTCTTTAATCCCATAGATGAGCCCTATTCTAGAGAGAGAGAGAGAGAGAAAGTGTGTGTGTGTGTGTGTGTGTGTGTGTGTGTGTGTGCGTGTGCGTGTGCGTGTGTGTGTTACTCATATGTATATATATTGATATACATGTACACAGGAAGCATAAATTATTGTCCTATCGGCTATCGGTATAACACATGAAAGAAGTAAAAATCATGATTATAAACTGCAGCTGTTAAATAAAATTGTTTACAAGAAACAATTGATTCAAGTGAAATTTCTGATAGAAAAGCACAAGCGATCAAAATTCTACATGTCTCTTTCTTCAATCCCATTAAGCATTTCATTAAAAGTAACGATGTAGAATTTTCGAGCCAATAAGGGGAGTAAATGTTATCAGAATTAAGTCATAAACTTGTGATAATTTTGCCGCTAATCATTTGATCATCTCTTTCCAGATCGCGAACTGAGTGCTCTAGCCAAATAGTAGGTTGTTTCTGGCTTGAAACATGGTGTTCCTTGGAAGAATTACAGATTTCAGAGATGAACACCGAGAACCAGACTATGACCGGAGTGAAAAACAGAATGAGACCAAAGGGGACCATCCACAGCTGACTATTAGTAGGATGATGCTTGATTTCCCAACAACTTAAGATCAATCCTCCCAGCATGCTTATTGAAAATGAAGCCAAGCAAGCTATCCATGTTTGGGTAATCTTCTGAAACCTTCTGTTGCTTGAATCTCTCTCTTCTTCATATGACCCCATCAATACGTAAGAAAAGTAAACTGAGGAATAATCTCAAAATTAGTCTCCCGCAAACCAACGAGTACTCAAACATATATATATATATATAAGTGAGAAGCTTAGAGAATGTAAGATGGAAGAGGGACATGGAGATGAAGGGTGAGACTATGAGAATAAGAGGGTCATCTACTCTATGGGCCCAAGAGTTCCAAGCCAGGGGCCATCCTGGGATTTTGGTAGATCACTGATTGAGCTTCTATCAAACGCGCCTTTTTGTCAAAGTTGCTGTTGCGAATAAACAATAAGATATTGAAAGAAGAAGACAATTACGTGTGAGGTTTTAACTTTAGATTCAAGAAGCTATGTGGGGTAGATTTTTTTTTTATTTTTTATTATTTTAATGAGGTGCCCTTTTGCGTAGTGGTTTGTTTTTTATGAGAGAGAAGTTAGAGTACTACTTGAAGGGACAATATAAATATGGAAAAAGGAGCATCACAAATGAGTTCATGCTTAAGTAGAACAGGTTGTGTTTTGAGGATTACGTGAATTCTTTTAAGTTAGGTGGGTCTCATATGGGGTTTTTTAAAGTCTTTCTCAAGGTCCTCCCTCCTCCAGCTACGCCTTCTCTGGGCTCATATTTCCTTAGACTGGTTTTATTTTATTTTTATGTTTTTCTAGGTTAGATAAATTCGAAGAGAAAAATCTTATTTTATGTTCCTTATATTAAGTATACATGTTTGTGACACAGTATTTTGGAAAGCTTGTAAAAATCTTTTGAAAACTTTATGTCAGAGTATAAGAGGATATACCTCGTCACGCAAGCTGAAGGATATATGATAATGGTCGTGATACTGGTTAGACAACTATTTTTAAGGGTTTAATGAGGTTATTCGGATAGAGTATTGAAATGCTTAGATTTGGCGATAATAACTATTTTTAGGGGTTTAATGAGATTAAAATTTGTTCATGTCTCAATCTTTAATATTTCGAGTTAAGTTTGAATCGAATTTTGGTTTGAGAACGCTCAAATTTATACCACGAAGTTAGGATCGTTTTCCGGTCCTACCTATTATGATTTGTTGACAAAAAATAGATGTTACTATCAGGAAAATTTCATTTGATGTTTTTGGCATCCATAAATTTTCTTTTTACCTTTCCTTTTCTTCTTTAGGTAAGTACGCACCAAGTTCAGGCGTGGATTTAAGTATAGAGTTGTGGAGTTGAAAAATTTTTCAATTTTTTTTCGAAATTCATTATTGTATAGAAAATTTTAGTATAAATTCTTCAAAATTAAATTTTAGGACAAATTATAATTTACCACATATGATTTTACCAAAATTGTATTGTCCACCTCAGGTCTATAACCCAACTCTAGACCATGACCATCTATACTTTTCAAAATCTTGCAAATTCTCTCCTGGGACCATGAGCGTTATAACGACATTAATGATGATAGTGAAATGACTTTTTTGGTCCTTAGTTTAAGCTCTGACCTAATTGTGTGAATTTAACTGTAATTTGTTTTTTCGTAAATAATATAAGAATGAATATCTGTGTTTATTTAAATATAAGAAAGATGAATTAAAATTAAAAAAAAAATTAAAAGAATCTCTAGATTAATCATATCTTCCGAATCCAACCACTCTTTAAAAAAAAAATCCAAATCTAATAATCTCACCGTCGTTGACTCTAATTCCCCTGCCAAAGGTATAGTCTCCCCTCCATGCTTTGATCGTTAGCCGTATGTCCGATTTTCAAACCTTTGTTCATTGGCTGTCTGACGATCTCCGATCTAGACTTGTCTCACAACTTCAATCATCAATCCAACACATGGAATCTCAATCTTCATCCACTCTCCAACCAGATACCGTCACCTCCGACCTCTACCAAAGATTGATTGACCTCACCTCCATCTATGTGTTCCACAACTTAATCGAAAAATGCTCCAGATAATATAATCTCAATTCTGGCCCCTAGAACACCAACGTCGATCACTCTAACGCCGCCACGTATCTCTTGCCTCTTGCCGCCGCCGCTACCGGAATTACATCCTCAACGCTGAAAGATAGAGAATTTTAAATATTTGTTCACTTGTTTGAGTTTGATATATTCAAACTGTTATTGCTAATTGCTGATGTAAATTACTTTCAATTTTTAAAATTATTTTTTCTTGAAAAATTTCTTAGATCTATTCACGTAATTAGATCTGGATTTTTAGTTTGTTGGTAAATAATATGAATTATTGCTTGTGAAGTTGTGATAGAGTTGTCATGGAGAGATTGGGGTTTATGTGGTGGTGAATGATTCTGGGTTTGTGAAGTTAGATTGCACCAAATTGGTAGAGATTTGATGATTTTGAATTTGGGTATTGGATTGGGTTTTGAAAATGTTGCTGATATTGATGGAGATTAATTTTTATTTTTTCCATTTGCTTAGTCATGGTGGTTCCAACTGCAAATAGAGTTTGCTAGTATGACGGTGATGGTATTGCAGTGAAATAATCTGGCAATGAAATTTTCAAGTTCAGGCATTGCGTACGGGAGGGAAATCCAAGCAGTAGCTTTCTTGTTATAAAATTGAAATTTTCTATGCTCTGTACTAAACAAGGGGTTAGTTTTGTTAAATTTAATGAATATTTTAGGCATTTGGACATTTATTATTATTCGTGGAAGCTATATTAGTTTTTTGCTATATTGTTAAAGTGGACGGAAATGGAGTACCATGTTTCATTTTAGAAATCATGGGCAATTTTAGGAAACCATAAATGACAATTTATAATTTAAATTTTATTGTATCCACGTTGAAGAAAATATATTTATACTCTCAAATATTTGAAGTCTGACTTTGCCTTCGAGTCTTTGACCGGGTTCTTATGCTTGTAGGTTATAAATAGGCAGAATTAAGCTTACCTTTCGATATATTGACTTACGTGACGTAACTTGATGTGCCACCTATGGTGTCCCAGTCCGTAGCTCCAAAATTTGGAATTTCTACGATGGTGCACACGCTATATTATTTAATGGGAACCATATGTTTATTTTATTTTTTTATATTTTGGGTAGAAATAAGAAACCATGTGTCAATTAATTGGGTGTTGAGAAAAAATTTATATGCACATTTATTGTACACCTATTATATGTAAAATAATTCAAAATATATAATTTGAAAATTTAAATAATAAAATATATATATTATTTTATAACACTAATTATATTATATTTTATTAAATTGATGTATAATAAATATATAATAGATGTGTACATAATTATACCCACGTCAAAAAATTATTTTTCCGAAAAGAGGGAATCTTACTTAAAAAGTGAAGCTTGTTTTTAGGTGTTTAGTGGGAAATTTTAGTCTAGTTCAACCTGCAACTGATTGCAAGTACGGTGAGCCTTTTAGATAATAACCGACTACTCTCGCTGCTGCACCGTGGCCAACTTGGTTCAAATCTCGCGTCTTACTCCGACTATCTCATGAGGGCGGAGCACAACTTGAACCTACACCACAGAACCCTCTAAAAAACCGGCACTAATAGTTAAGAATTTGAGTGCGGTACAAAAATTAAAATCCAAACATTTATGGATGCAGGTTAGATCCTCAGCCGCACCAATAATGTGTGTGTGTGTGTGTGTATATGTCTATATATATATATTATCAAAACAATATCGTTTTATCTAAACATAAATAGAAAAAATAGAAGAAAAAAAAAGTCTCGGGTTAATTTTCTATCATTTTTCTTTGAAAATTTTGGTGATATATTCTTATGGTTTAAGATTTAAAGAAATGTTACTTTCTCGAAATGGGCATGATTGGAAGGTAACTAAATCAATTAACCGTCAACGGATGCAGTACTTGAAAGCGGCTGTAGTTGTGACTCGGAAGTTTTAAGTAATTAAGATTGGTTGCGTGCAGTCCACTGTACTCCCTCTTGTAACTCATAAGTTATAATGGACTTTGAAGTATCGTTATATAAACTAAGAACTATAAATATGAAATTATAAATTATTATGTTTTGAGAAAGAAAGAAAAAAAAATCATCTATGATGAACTCGTAACCTGCACCAATTTAATCGTATAACACCCATATTAACTCACAAGTAATGAATTTAGACGTTGTTGCTATAACTTTGAAATATGCACTACAATTTTTAGGTGTGGGTAGAGTATATAAACTCACACCGACCCGCATTATCATCGATTATTTCACCCCCTATATATGTAGTTGCCAATAAGTAAGTATAAGCTTACCTATAATATTCTCAATTGACATATTATAAACTAATTGAATTTGGATACGTGGTCAATGAACTCCTCCCTCTCAGCTCCGCTGCCCTTTTTTTCAACTTACGTTAAATCACGAATCGACACAATGTTAGAAGGGTGGCTACATTTTGAAATATTGTTATTTTGGTAGGCGACTAATTTGTTCCCAAATCTAGAATTACCGATGTGGAGTTTGAAAAATGAAGTAATGACTATTGGGCTTAGCACGAAATTTTCATTAATTTTGGTGAAGAATTTTGTTAAAAAAAAAAGTTAGAAATTGGAACAATAATGCTTTATGCATTAACAAACACACTAGTTTATTTTCATAAAAAAATATTATTAGTTATAACAATAGACTTATATGTATTTATTTAATTATATATTAACATATTAATTAGTTAATTAATAGCACAAATGGCATTACCCTAGTACTAGTTGCTAACGGAAAAGAGCAATGCATACCACACGTTCGGAACTAGGCCAACAAATGGCAGATGGACTTTTAGTGTTGACCTTCACGAGGAGAATTCAGACGAACTAGTTGGTTTGGACTGTTTTCAGTAGATAAATAAATATAAAGAAGGATGGCTTCAACTCGGCTTTGCTTCCTCAATATGGGGTCCAGACCAATTATAACTATGGATCTTTAATTCAATAAGCCCACTTGTAGACCTCAGTGGCGGCCCCTAGTCATAGAGGGCTGCCTAACACCCAACAACTGGGGAACTGGATTTAATTAGCCCCAAAAGCATGGCGTTAACCGGGCTAAATTTAACTTTTTAAAACTTTGTTAATAATAATTTTTTAATATATATTTTGTTGATTCTTCACTTTTTTTGGTAAGTAATTTGTTGATAATACGTGCAATATTATTTTAGTCAATGTCCATTTAAATATGTAAATAGGCATAAATTAATATATATATATATATATATATATATATAATTATATTTATTGTTATTTATGTTACACGACTCTCCAACATCTGATGATTAAATTATAAGTTTTGATAATTGATCAAAAAAAATTTGAGTTTACATAAAAATTAGACTGAGTTACATATTTAATGTCTCTACATTCATGTCAACTCGGTAAATGAAAGAAAAATAAAAATCCGTTTAACTCATGCTAACAAACTTGGTGTTTATAGATTTGTATAATATATTAATTTCTAAATTAAGTTTATAGTCAATTGGATCCGAATTCCAAATTTAAATCAGTCGATAATTGAACAAAATACTCAATATTTGTTTATTTATATATTATATTAGTTTTCTACCAATATACACAATAATATGTTCTATCCTATCAAACTAAATTTATTCAAACAGCGCCCCATCCCCCCACGACACCCCCCCCACACACACAATTTTTTTTTTTCTCTTTTCTATTTTTATCTATCTATACATGTGCACAGAACGGTTAAAACGAGTTGAGTCAAGCTCGAGTTCGAACTCATTCTGTTTAGTTAAATAAGTTTTTTTTTTTTTTTTTTCGAGTTCGATTCGTTTAAATTAAACAAGTCTCTCATCAAACAGTTAATAAGTCGAATTCAAACTTTTCATGAAAATTTTGAAAATATTTATTGTTATTGAGTTTTTATCGAGCTGAACTCGAATTCAACTCATTAAATCAAACAAAATTTTATAATAAACTTGAATCGAACCTTAAACGAGTCATTTAGCACCCATGATGTGTAGGATTGTACTTGAAATGATGTATAACAACCATTGGGTTTAATTAAAGAGTAACGTCATGGAGATGAATATGTTAATAAATTTATGCACAATGATATAGTTAATGATTTATTAAAATATAATTAGTAGATATTTAATAATATATGAGTGGGAATGATGTTATAACTTATTCACTATTAATAAAAATAAATAAAACATTGGAAGTAGTATATCCAAATTGTGAATGACCGTGATTAGAACAAACAAGAACGGTATATTTCAATTTTTATTTGAATTTTATAATTATTTTGTAGATGAAATAGTAACTAAACATGAGGTTAGAGCTTGCGCTCAATTGTCGTCTCTTGTGGGTTACCGACCCCATAAGATTCACACTCAACGTGCATCAATCGAAGAGTTAGGTAACTTTGACTATTATTTATATATACCTTCTAGTTTCTACATAACTACCTGTTTTTCGTAATCTCTTTAAGAAATCTTCAAATGTGTTATTTCGTTTCGTAAAGTTTATTTGAAAATAAATTATAAATTATTTAATTATTAAATTATTAAATAAAAAATTAGTTATGTTTGGTGTAATTTTTTTAAAACAGATTATTGAATAAGTTTATGAAACTTAACTTTTTAAAAGTAATTTTTATGTGTTTTAGCAACTTGTACAAACTAAAACCAACTTATTAAATAATATGAAATAAATAAAATTCTCAAATGAAAACTATAATTACTTCAAAAAAGTGAGACCAAACAGACTATTCGAGTGCTCTCTCATCTATTATCATAAATTTAATTCAATAACTATATTATATTTAAAATTATTAATTATAATATAATTATTAAATTAAATTAAATTAATATATGAAATAACAAATTTGAAGGTGTTTGAGCGTCCTACCGTCTGCCTTGTTTGACCAAATGTTGCCGACCCATTTATTGTTTTCTCTTTCTCGATGTTTAGTCGATCACCTAAACTCACCGGTTTTCTTTAAAGTTTTATATCCTCGAGGCAACTCTCCTCATGAACTCTAATTACTACTAATAATATACAG
>JAUMHB010034534.1:0-10527 GCA_032359685.1 Pittosporum tobira | reverse complement strand
AGTAGTAGTAACTTGCAAATGTGATCGTACCAGCCCGTTTGCAAAGTCAGAATTTCAACCACCACCACCACCACCACTTGTGTATTAAATTTCTGTAATCGAGTTGTTACTTAAATAATAAAATAAGTGCCCAAAAGACAAATCAGAATGTTCAAACAATTGACAATTATAATTCGTCAATCATCGATATTGAACAAGAATAAATTTGATTCTTTGATCCTTAGGTACAAACGATTTGAGCACGTGATATGTTTCAATACCTTCAGTTGCTATATGAGCGATCTCTAGGACAATATATTTTCTCGTTTTTTTTTTTTCATTTGCAGTTTAAAGTGTCTAATTATTATTATTATTTTTTGATATATATTTTAGAAGCATGAAGTTCTAATGGTACCCAAAGCTTAATTTTCTCTTTCAGTTGGCGACGATGTCTTCATTAATTTCTCTCAAAAATTACTTCTCGAGTGCTTTTCAAGAATTTATAACAAATTCTTGAATACCAGTTGATGGGATAATATATTCTTTGAAAATGACATTTATTCCTTCGATCCTTGGTTTTGCGATCACATCCATAGCAAAAAAATCTTGTATACGTCGCAATTCAATGCTCTTTTACTTCATAAAAACCTTTACCACTCATGACCTTTCGGTCCATATTTTTCTATAAAATCTTCCAATGATTCTCAAACTCTTCAATCATAAAATATATACACACACATGTATTTAACTTGCTCATAAAGGAAGGATATTTCGTAGAGGTAGAATGAAGTCATTTAAGGTACTTGCTGCTCATATACCAATCTACGATACATATTTAGAAACACTTTAGGAATTGCATTTCTTATGGCTCGGCCTTGATCACTGAAGATCATCTTCGGAGCTTTGTTGTTTATTGCTTCAACCCAATTTTCAAACAACCGAAAAAACATACCATATGCCATCATTCAAAAGTGCAAATTCGATTAAAATAAAATGACAAGGATGATTTACACAGGTAAATGGAGCAAAACGTATAGACTACTTATTTGTTCGATACGTAGTGTAAAAGCCAATTATGTTATCCTTCTCTTTTGCGTAGCTAAAGAATTAAAAAAAATATGATAACATTAATAACTTTAAATATTTTTTTTTCTTAAATAGGATGAACTAGTTGATCAATTTGATTTTGTATTTAGGAGTAGCATAATTCATTTAATTTGTCATGCCAATTAATTTATTGCACTTTACTTTTTTTAGACAATTAGAAGTAGTGTAAAAATAGAATTTATTTCAATCTCATCAATTATTTTTCTTGCACTTTACCTTCTTACACAATATCAGAATCACTTTGGGTGCATACCATGACACTATTTAGACAACTTAACTTTGGTTAGAATTTTATAAAGATAAGAAGGTTTGCCAACCTCGAATGCTTTGAATAAACTATCTAACATCATAAGATGTTTAATCTCCATTTTTTTTTAAAAAATAAGACAAATAAAATCTGAAAATTGATCTCATCATATTTTCAAATAATTATATGCAAAGATGTAATTGTTCCAATAAAATAAATAATTACTGAAACATTAAAAAGACAACTGTTTCTTTACAAATATACTTAATTTTCAAGTTATAATTCTCTAAGAGTTTTATTTTTAAAAAATAATAATATAAAATAGTATTATTCCCATATTATCATAAAAATGATTACATTTTGATGTAAACACCACCAAAAGCTAATATTTCTTCCTCAATGACAAAATTAGAGATTTATATTTCATTATGTTTATTCAAAAAGACTTCATTCATGTAAAATATTTCTAATATTAAGTAAGAATGCAAAGCCAATATTAATATTGTTAACATTTATCTACTGATGGAGACCATCCCAATGGGCATTGCAATAACGTCATCCATGCCCACCCAACACCAACAGATTAATGTGGACGACCATGCAAAGATTTTTCATCTGGTGGCCTGAAAGATCCACACAAATCACTAATCTCTGAGCGATCGCCCATAGGCTACCGACTTGAGCCCATTATTTTTCCGACCACATTTTCGGAAATTGGGCTGCTTACAAAAGGGTATTGCTGCCCGATGGACATACAAATGGCCCAACCACCAACCAAGTTGTCCAGTAAGCCTAGGGAGACATGTCTACTCAAATGGGACCCACAACTCCTACATTCTCAACTTACGCACCAGGGCGAAGCTCCTATAAATACCCCCTATTACTACAGTAAGGGGATATACACAGACAAAATTACTCTCTCTCATTGAACTTACTGTTTATGTATAAACCTTAATCACTAACTGAAGTATCTGAGAGGGGAACGGGGTATTGACCAAGGTCTTCCAAGTTCAATCCAGCTGGACATCGATCGGGCTAGGTTTGAGACAATCCAATAGGCATCAACAATTGGCACTAGAAGGAGGGTATGAACCTCCGGCCTCTAAGATCGTCCTTTTATTCTCGGAACACTTAGCCCACATTGATCTCTACCAAGCTACCACCTATGGGAAATCTCGGCAAAGCTATGACCAATGCACCAGTTGACCTTCACAATGGTAGGGCACTCACTGTCGTCCTCGTCCACCTTTACCAACAGTTCGAGATTGAACATCATTTGGCTAGCCATAACCTTTCACACAAAAGCAATTGTTGTGCCAATAATAGAACTAGTTCGAGCCATGCCCAAGTAATGCCCACTGGCTCTCAACAATTCTCCCGAACCCAAAGTCGACGTGAGAGCAGACAAGGCCTTAAGGGAGTTGATGGACACCAAGACGCTCAGGACCTCCTCAATTCCCGTGAAGAGGAAAAAATAGCAAAACTACTCCAAGATCAACACCACATTGCCCAAGAAATTGATAAACTCCAGGATAAACGCCAGCTGGAAGCCGAACGGCCACTGTCCTTCCGGACAGGCGATCACTAGAAGCGACCATATACTCTAGCACAACACTTAATCCATATGGCCGAGTCCTGACCTTGGTCACCACATTACTTCCAATGTAGCAGATGGTCTCGCTTTAGGACTCCCATACACCCCAAGGAGCAAGAACTGGAAGAGTACAAAAGGAAAATTAACTCTTTTGAAAAAATACTAGCTGACCAGGGGTTCGTTCCATAGAACGAGTATTAACTTGCCCATTAATGTTAAAAATCAAGGAAAGAGCAAAGAAAGTTCATTTGGAACTTTCCTCGAATCTACCCATTTATGATGGTCCTGTTTGACTATGTCATGAGTTATGAGCCCAAAATGAGAGTCTATGGACATAAATCTCCCACCTTATGTACAATGTTCATAACTAAACTAACTAGAGCAGTAGTCCAGTTCATTAAACACCTACCCTATCGGTTAGTGGGAAACTTTGATGAACTAAAGTAGAAGTTCCAGGAACAATTTAATGGAAGTGCTTATAAGCCCTTACAAACCCCGAATCTCGCTGAAGTCGTTTAAAGGGATAACGAGTCATTGAAATACTATATAACCCAATTCAAGAGCACAATAGCCTAGGTCGTCCAACTAGACCGAAGACAGGCTAAGGTATTCTTGCGAGCAGGATTTCATAGTCAAATATCTCGCACCCTCTTAGCAGATCTCATCAACTTTCCCCCAGTTGACGTGTATGAAATATTACATCGAGCAGATGTGTAGATTAGGATTAAGAATGAGCTCAAAAACAACAACACATACCCGATAGCCCAAGTCAATCAGAAAATGCCAGAAGGACTCTGGGCCGAAAATAGTGAAAAAAATGACAACCACAAGTCCGACAGTAGGGACGATGAAAATTCCTCGTAATCGACAAACGATCGAGGAAGGATGAAGGTAGATAAAACATACCACCCAATATGCCTCGACCCGCTATATTAGTGACGATTAGGAATGAAGCATGGTTCAGAACACCTAAGAGGATGAACATCCCTGACCACAAAAAAGACAAATCCTGATACTGTGATGTCCATGAAGACCACGGCCACACCACTGAAGAATGTTATTCCCTTATAAACTACTTAGAACAAAGTGTTCAAAAAGGGCAATTGCAACACTACATCGTAAGACCTCAACTCCCTGTCCAAATAATGGCCCCGCTTCCAGCCCCGACGATCCACATGATCTATAGAGTCTCGAGTTATGCAGGGCCTTCAAACTCCGCCCGAAAAAATTATGAGTGGAGCATCTACAACATGGACTCACCGGCCAAGAGAGTTAAATCGCCACCTACTCCCGGAATTTCTTTTTCTCATAAAGACTATGAGGGCATGCGCCAACTCACAATGACACTTTGATCATAGACGCTCGGATCAAACCCTACATTGTGAAAAGAACCTTGATAGACACCGGGGCCTCAAGTGATATCCTCTACTACTCTGCATATGTCCAAATGCATCATTTCGTTGTGCATATTGAGTCTCTATCTATGAGGTTGACAACAATCTGGTTCTTGTATTTGGCACGGTTTGTGTCCCTACCACATTCAGAACTTTTCCCATCCAAATGACAATCCCTAACAAATACTATATCTTACAAGTGAAAAGTTCTTTGAATGCAATTGTAGGATGGGCCACGCTAAGTAAGCTGTAAGAACCTAATATTTTTAGTATTTTATGAAATTTATTTATCTCAAAAAGTATGGTGTTGGTGGAGATAAAATAAACTATAAGGTCCCAAGTGCAAATATTTTTGACAAAAAAATGTTAACGCTGACTTTAGAGAATATTCATTCCCGAATAATGCATCGCATAGCCGATAAAGTATTGGTGGACCCACAGCAAAGTATTTGTGGACCCCATAACAAAAAACGTGTGGACCTTGTAAAAAAATTGTCAGACAATTATTGAGCCATCATAAGACTCAAAGAGTCAATAATTATTGACATGTCACTCTCTACTATGCTAATACCCCGACAATAATTGCAACAATAGTATGAGTAATAGATAAACTTCTTATTGATAAATAAATTGCTATGATCAGTACCAATAGTATTAAATAAATAATTGTAGTACCAATAATATTTAGAGTATGACACTAGATATATAAAGGTAAATGAGTTATAACATAGATGTCAGATAAGAAATAATTTAAAGAGTCGGTAGAACAATTATTAGTTTTAATGTGAAGGATATTTATGATTGGTTAGATGAATTACCGGAAGGAAAGTTCAAAAGATGTTATATTAGTAGGGCTTGTATTGCGAGTGGCTAATTTTTGGATATGTAGTTGGAAGTAATATTTATCTGAGTAAGTGTGAAAATTTTGATAAGAGTTAAGTGGTGAATATTGCTACAAATGGAATTCATATAAAAAAATAGTTATGTGGTAGGACTCACGTGGATTGGAGTATAAGAGACGCTTGGTGTAGAAAACTTCCTAGGAAGAATTAAAATTTTTGGGAGAAG
Organism: Pittosporum tobira; assembly: GCA_032359685.1. Taxonomy (NCBI): domain Eukaryota; kingdom Viridiplantae; phylum Streptophyta; class Magnoliopsida; order Apiales; family Pittosporaceae; genus Pittosporum; species Pittosporum tobira. The sequence continues at coordinate 5,138 of JAUMHB010034534.1, read as the reverse complement.
TTTTGAAATTTGCATAAAGTATGAAATAAAATTTTGGTTTTTAATGTTTTGTTATTATTATTAAAAAAATATGAAATAAAATTTCAGTGTTTTATTATTATTTTTTAAAAAGCACGAAATGAAGTTTTGATATTTTATTATTATTTTTCATAAAGCATAAGATGAAGTTTTGATTTTATTATTATTATTCAAAAAGCATGAAATGAAGTTTTGGTGGTTTATTATTATTTTTCAAAAAGCATGAAATGAAGTTTTGGTGTTTTATTATTCTTTTTCATAAAACATGAGATGAAGTTTTGGTTATATTATTATTATCCAAAAAGCATGAGATGAAGTTTTGGTTTATTATTATTATTTTTCAAAAAGCATGAGATGAAGTTTTGGTGTTTTATTATTTTTTTTCAAAAAATATGAGATGAAATTTTGGTTTTATTATTAATTTTCAAAAAGGTATTTTGGAATTGTCAGATGAATTATTTATTTGGGAAAACTTTTTGGGGAAGGTTGACACATTTTGTTAGTATAACTAGATGGTTTGAGAAGAAGGACTTTCACACATTGCTTCATTCTCTTCATGCTATATTGAGTGCTTCCTTGATTTTATAAAAATTATTGTGAGTATTTCTAGAGTGTTACAAAATTTATTTTTGCAAGAGAATACAAGCGTTAGTGTAAGAAACTTTCAGGTAACACTTATCTTTATTTACTGTCTTTAATGAAATAATTTAAAACCATATTTGTACATTACATACAAAACTTGCAAAGTATATTTATTATATCAAATATTTTACAAGAAGTCTTCTTTGCAAGATTTATGTAAAACTTTACTTTTACGATTCTTTAAATATTTTGCAAGTTATTACAAAACTTTTGAACAAAGTTATTTTAATATAATTCTTAAATCATACAAAATTATTTTATATTATAAATTGGTGTTTGACAGACTTGTGAAATCATTGTCAAAATATATACTTATTTTTATCATTAATTATATTATAATATGTAAAATGATTTATGGGTCAACTGTTCTTAAGAAGACATAATTTTACGAAGCACGCGTTAAGATAAGGAGTACCATCCTTTTGCTTCCACTTGAAGGAATATCATATGACCTTTATCTTATACTATCATTTCCTTTTGAATAGATTCTTTTGATCTGAAACATTTTATTCAACTTTGTAACTCTTGTGATTGAATATTATAATTGATCTTAAACATATGTTGACAATTTGGACATATGTTGACAATTTGATTGTTGAACAATTGTTATTACTCTTTGAGTAACAATAATTCCTAAATTTATTGATTCATATCTTGTTGATATTTGGCTACTTTCGTTACAAACATTGATCTTAATTATTTACGTGATCATTAGGTTTCGGATTCAGATATTGATTGTGGGTACCTTAGCCTAAGTGGCAAGGGCATACAAATACTATATTATTAGCTTATGTGGCAGAATTACTAAATTGTGATTGTCTTGAGCTGGAGGCAAAGACATGTGATATGAATGGAGTTTACCTGTGTGGTAAAGTCACGTATGCTGGCATGTCCAGTAAAGATATCCTGATGACAGTTTAAAGACTAGAGAATTTAGAAATTCATAACTGCTTTATTTTTGTGCTTACCCTTTTCATGCAGTTACATTTGATATTATTTCATATTTCTATGTTCTCATTCACACTTAATTTACTGACTTATAAGACTAAAGATAATTTTCTTTGTTTTAGTTATCCTTAGTCATGATATTTCTTGCTGAGTTACCTGAACTTACTCACTTGTCTCATATTCCTTTCAAGCGCATATAATTGATATTGGGGTGATTGGGGGAATGAACTAGAGGTCCAGATAATACAATTGTTTAGATGTTCCACTGCGTACCTCTCTAGTGAATAATAAATTTATGAAGAGTATCACGTATAATACTTCAAGTGTGATATGATGTACCTTATAAATTTCGTGTGAGACAATAAAGTCCTGTGTATTTTTATTTAAGAAATTATATTATCAATAAATTGACAAATCAAGTTGGGGTTTAGATACCTAGATTTGGGGGTGTCACATGAGCTACAGGCCGTGGTGTCAACCCACACTTAAAAATGAAATTTCCTATCGACTATGGGATTGGCGAATGCCGGGGTGACCAATTTATATCCAAAAATTGCTATTTTCGATCGCTCAGATTCCACCTAAGAAAAGACCTTTCGGGAAACAAAGAAGTCGAATCTTTAATGAGCACGATCATAGTAGGCCTTTATGAAGGAAATAAGGTGATGACTTTACAGCTCGAGCCTTTTAGCGAGGCCTACAACTAACTGGTGGTCGAGCCTGTGGATGTTACTGAAGATGTTAAGCTCACCACTGGACGGCCCGACTGGAAAGTAACAATCAGTCTGGGGTTGTCGGTTGAGCTTTATCTAGCTTTCATTTGCATATTATAAGAATATGCTGATGTCTTTGCCTGTACCCCCAAAGAAATGTCAGGGATTGAAGAAAATATTATTGTGCACAAACTCAGTGTTAACTCGGGGGACAAGCTGGTTAGGCAGAAGCGACGGAACATGGTGCTCGATCAGTAGAGAATTATCGATGAAGAAGTAGACAAGCTACTGCAGGCAGGCTTTAGCTACAAAATTGAGTATGTAGACTGGGTGGCTAACGTCGTCTTGGTCAAGAAACATAGCACAAAGTGGAAGATGTGCATCGATTATACTAACCTCAACAAGGCATGCCCTAAAGATACTTACCCTCTCCCAAGCATTGACTAGTTAATTGATGCAACCACTGAAAACCTCCTAGTTAGCTTCTTGGATGCTTTCTCCGGGTATAACTAGATCTGAGTGTGGCTACCCGATTGAGAAAAAATGGCATTCATCACATACCGGGTGGTATACGCATACATAGTTATGTCATTCAGATTGATAAATGCGGGGGCAACCTTCCAATGGCTAGTGAAGAAGGTCTTTGCCCCCAAATTAATAGAAACATGGAAGTCTATTGGACGATATGATTGTCAAAAGCAGGCAAAAGATTAACCACATCACCGACCTCCGTGAATGTTTCAATAATCTCAGATCACACAAAATGAAGCTTAACCTTGCCAAATGCACTTTCAGCATTCAAGCTGGAAAGTTTCTTGGCTATATGGTCAACAGAAGAAAAATTGAAGCTAACTCGGAGAAGATCAAGACAATTATGGACATGATACCTCCACGAACATTTAAAGAAGTCCAAAGAGTTACCAGCTAAATCATGACATTGTGACAATTCATCGCCTGCTCGGCCAAAAGGTGCCTACCTTTTTTTTAACTCTCTTAAAGGAGGAAAAAACTTCGAGTGGACGATGGAGTGTCAGAGAGAATTCGAAGATTTGAAAGTTTACTTATCCTCACCTCCGTTGTTTTCATAAGTCCCCCTCCCCTCGGGGAGAATTTGCAACTTTACCTAGCTACCATGCCCCAGGCGGTAGGAGTCGTCCTCATTCAAGGTGAAAAAGATCAGCAACACCATGTCCACTACGCCAGTCAGGTGTTGAAACCAAATACCTTGATATTGAGAAATTTGCCTTTGCATTTCTAATAGCCTCCCGAAAACTCAGACAATATTTTTAAGGCAGGACTATCAGTGTGCTAACCAACCAGCCCTTACGAAAAATTCTCTATGAACTGGAACTTTCCGGCCAGCTCATTGGTTGGGCTTTCTAGTTGGGATAATTTGACATCCGATACCTTCCAAGGAAATCTATTAAGGGACAAGTCTTTGCAGACTTTATTGTTGAGTACAACTTCCTTGAAGAACTTCCAACTCTGCTGATCAAGCATAACCGACCAGATGAAGAACTCGATTGCTCATCGATGTTGTATGTCGATGGTTCCTTTACGTCATCGGCGTCCGGGGCAGGAATGATTCTCATTAGCTTCGAAGGCTTTGAAATTTATTTCATGTTTTCGGCCTCTGACAATGAGGCTGAGTATGAAGATTTGTTGGCCGGACTAAAACAAGTCCTACGACTACTTGCAGACAATCTACGGATCTATGATGATTCCTCCTTAGTCATTCAATACATAAATGGAGATTATTACACTGTAGATGTCAGGATGATAAAATATTTGGCCAAAGTAAAAATGTTGTTGGCAAGATTCATCTCTTACACCATCTGAGGTATACTACGTGATGACAATACCGTGGATCAAAATTAGCTACATTGGGCCAGGCCACCCTCGAATGAGCAATATATTTAGACACCTTGAACTAGCCAAGCATTGAAGAAGATTAGGTAATGCTAGAAACTGGGAACCCCGAGCATGGCATGCAGCCCAAAGACAAGACCGAAGCCCGAAGAATAATAGTCAAAACTGCCTCATTCGTTATCTTGGATGGCACATTATACCATCGAGGCTTCATTTCTCCTCTCCTATTATATGTTGGACCGTCACAAGCCAAAACAATTGTTGAGGAAGTTCACAGTAGCAGTTGTGGCAGCCATATCAGAGAAAAATTTCTCACCATGTGTATCACCCGGTCAGGCTACTACTGACCCACTATGTTCTAAGACTCCAAAGACTTCGTGAAAATATGCAAGCAATGTCAACTTTTCACAAACATTCTTAGGAATATGTCGGAAGAACTCTCCTATTTTCTAATACTGATTCCTTTTGCTGTTTGGGGAATCGACCTCATGGGACCTTTCCCCAACACCTTTGGTAGCTTCTGCTATGTGATAGTCGCAATTGACTATATGACTAAATGGGTTGAAGCCAAACCACTCAAATGAATAACTGCCTAGATATACGAATAATTTTTTAAAGAGGATATAGTTATGAGATTTGGCATTTCGCAACTACTTATTTCAGACAATGGTACCCAATTTGTCGATAAAGTATTTGAACAATACTTAGCAGACTTAGGCATCAAACATCACTGGAGGCGGTTAAACACCCCCAGGCGAACGGGTAAGTAGAAGTCATAAGCCGCATCCTACTGAATGACATTCGTCGTAGATTAGAAGGCGCCTAAGGGAACTGGTATGATGAACTTCCAACAGTCGTATAGGCTTACTGTATGAAATGATATTTGAAAGAATGTTTATTTGATATTTTTCTGATTAACATTACATACCTTTATATAGCAAAGGTAAA
>JAUMHB010034523.1:0-20432 GCA_032359685.1 Pittosporum tobira | reverse complement strand
GATGTGAAATTACATTTTTACCCTTCCTCCGGTCAAAATTGAAATTGAACTCGTCGGAAGGTTTAATTTCAAAAAATATACGAACATTGAGGTTTAATTTCAAAAAAAAATAATTTTAAGGTTCAATGTCTAAAAGTGATAACAACACATGATCAAAAATACCTTTAAGCCAAATAATAATGATGATGATGATGTTAAGATTCCCAAGTATTTTGCAGGGAGCAATGTCCTATCATAAAGAGATCGTAGAGTACTTCAATAGAAGAGGAGTCTCTGCAATATTTCTGTTCCGAAGAAATCTACTTCGCAGAATGATATCTATGCGTGCAAATTCATATGACAAAAGTATGAAGCTATTAAATGGCACTCACAAGTCTCACGTGCATTCGCCACGCGAGGTCCTCCTCCTCCTCTCAATCTCCCCTCATCTGTCATACGTATGTGATGACTAATTAACGACATAATAGTTTTTGGATACTTAATTACAGGCACAAATATTAGCACAGTACAAGCCTAAGGTTAACGCTACATCACTTGTGTCGAGTCTAATGCAAGTAAAGGGAACAACTAGAAACGCCTTGGAATTCTTTAATAGTACGCGCCACATTGTTCTCTATTATGAAGATATTGTCAGTAACCGCACTGTAAGTGCTAAACTTTTCACATTGATTTCTTTCTTTATTATTTTTAAGGGGGGTCAGGGAGATATAGAACTTTACCTTCGACCAAGCTTACAAGAAGGAAACCCCTTATGGGGATATGTATATAGATTCTTATATGTTATTCGAAATATTCTGTGATTTCTCTAATGCATGGGACTCCATGTGCGTCTGTTAAGGAACGAGAGGGGTACATACCAGCTCTAGAGCTAGATTAAGTCATTGGTTTACAGATATCTTTCCTATAATTTACAATATCAGTTATAATTTGTTGTGCAGAAACTTGTAGATGTTCAAGAGTTTCTAGGAGTGCCATATAGAAACCTTACGAGCGGTCAGGTTAAGATACACACTGGACCCTTATCGAAACATATTGATAACTGGGAAGATGTCCAGAAAGCACTCAAGGGAACATCTTTTGAGAGCTATCTCCACGCAGATTATGAACTGTAGTTTCAGGAACACTTGGATTGATGTAAATAATTGCCTCAAAGTGATAGATCCGTTCTAAAAATATAGGAAAACTATTGACTTTTTAATATTGATTTTATATATTTTAAATTTAAATTAATATGAATTCATTGTGTTTTAAAAATATTGTTTTTGGCAACTAATTTTATTTTTCAAATATACATGAGTTCAAGAATTTCAAAAATTGTTTTAATTTTTAACTTTTTAAAGTTCATAATACTCTTATATTTTAAAATAGAGAGAGTATCAATTTTCTCCTTAAGATCACCAAGGAAGAAAACTGATAGCAGAGGAAAGAATCAGGTGCTGCAGTACATTACTTTCGCTTTCCATCAAAATCTCTTCTCATCAATGTGAAAAGTTTCAATAGCTTCTTATTGACCTCATTTTCTATTTTGTGTGCCAAAGAAAAACGAGTGAAAACTGGTGCCAAATATTTTCAGGACATCACACGTAATAAATCATTTAACAAGTTAATTGATGATACTCCCCACTTACGGATCATGTATTAATGTTTAAGCAATTTAATTAAACGAGTGAAGTACTGTTTTGTTTAAATTTTGACTCATTTTAAATTGAGCATTTTTCATATTAAAATTTGGATTTTCTCAATCACGAATTCTTTGATTCAATTTGTGTTGTTATGATAAAGCGTCAAGTATCCTCATAGTAATTTGTTATTATCAAAACCAAAATCGACATTGGAATACACCAACAAATTTCTTCTTATCTTGGTGAGCGTGAAACACTTTATAAGTGTTATTTCTCAGGAGATTTGAAAGATTTCTTAAGTTCGAATTGCTTAATTTATATTTTTATGAGTATGAAATACCTTAAATTGGCTTCTTAGAACAGGAGTATAACTTTTTTTTTTATATTATTTTTTGGGAAAACTATATATAGGAATCCTACTTTAAGAGGAAAATATATCCAACTTAAATTAAGAAAAGTTTTCCAACTTATATAATAGTTAAATATTTCCAACATAAAATAAAAAAGCCTAATAATAATTATTATTATTATGTGGAAATTATGATATTTTGAAATTTAATACTCCATTAAAACTAAAATATATACATATATTTTAATCACATTTTAAAGAGCATGCAGCACACAAGGATTTAATTCACCCTAACCCACAAGGCCCATGTAGAAGTGTAAGGCGGCAAGGAGCCGTGAATCCTAGTTGAAATTGAAACACGACCTATATAATACAGCTGATTCCTGAGATTGTTGATTAGAAATATTACTAGAATCTATTCTCGTCCCTTTTCTTTCTCAAGTTTTTTTTTTTTTTTAGGTTTGTAGCGCAAATCACCCATGGATTCAACATAAATATATCATGCTTTTCCTTCACGGGTAATAACCCAAGTTTTGCAAAAGGAAGCGGCCAATGGATTAAGGAGAATATAGCATGCTCTCCATTGTCACTTTATGTAATGTTGAACATGATTGCCGCTGGAGCAGGAGGCCGTACTTTACAACAACTTTTTAAATTTCTTGAATTGGATAGCGTGGCAGATATCAAAACCAAGTCTTTAAGATTGACAGCTCTAGCAAATCCTCCTGGCAGTGGTGTTGATGGAGGAGCACCCGTTGTCCATGGCGGTGATTGCCCTTGTGGTGGTGTACTTGGTTACCCTAATTACCCTGGTGACGGTGTACTTGGCTCCCATGCTGTTGATGACAACGATGACGAAGAATGAGAAGAAGTAGAACCCATTGTATCTTTTGCTAATGGGGTTTGGGTGGATCAACGTTTCACCCTCAAGCCTTGTTGTCAAAAGATTATTAAGGATATCTTCAAGGCTGAAGCCAAAGCTGTTAACAACTCCCAACTTAATTGGACCATGGTTAATAGACTAATTATGTGGTATATATCTGTATAATTGTGAATTCATACTGCCTTTATTCTTTGCAATCAGCGTGTGCTATTATTAAATGATTCTTATTCTTGATTCAACACGCTTCTGTTCTTCACCTATTGTAGTCCTTTAATTATGGATATATATTCTGTATAAATATATTTCTACTTATTCACCAAAAGATCACTTATCCGTGAGTTTCTTTTTTCCCATCCCTATATTTGTTCTCCATTTGATTCATATATGCTATATTCTTTGATTTGGGAATATTAATTTTGTAGTAAACATGACTAGTGACTACTAACGAATACTCTCTCCCAAGTTGAAAAAAAATTACAAAATTTTAAAATTTATAATTCATGTAACTTATTTATGTTTCGAAAGTAATAAATTTTGAAACTAATGGTAGCTTTAAATAGTTTGCCATATAGAGTAAGTGCTGCCAACATTATAAAATGTTGTCATTCATGTTTGATCAGATGATAGATGACGTGTACTAATCTTGTCGTTGGCATTTAAATGTAGGTTGATCAAGTGGTAGATGATGTGAACTCATGGTGGTGTAATAGAAGAAATCCTTTCGAAGTGGTAGATGATGTCAATAAATATACGATGATCATATTTGCAAATGCACTCTACTTCAAAGGAGCTTGGACACAACCGTTTTACAAATACAATAAAGTAAAAAACTATTTTCACCTTCTAAACAGTCGACATACTACTTTAGTTCCATACACGTGTGCGACGTTTAAAGTATACTCTTACAGTCCCTATGAAGCTTACCAGCTTCTCATACTCCCATACCAACGCGGTCAAGATGTGAGACAATTTTCCATGTACATTTTCCTCCCGAAGGAAATAAATGGTTTAAACAATCTTATAGTACAAAAGTACTTCACTAGTGACCCGGGATTTATACAGCAGCAATTTCAGCTAGAGCTAGAGGAAATTGGCGCCCTCTTGATTCCAAAATTTAAGTTCACATATACTTTTAGTTCTAAAGATATCATGAAGGAACTCGGGATGACGTTGCCTTTTGAAATGACTGCCGGAGGGCTCACTGAGAAGGTGGATAACAAATGTTTTATCACTAATATTATCCAGAAGTCGGGTGTTGAAGTTAATGAAGAAAGGGCAGAAGCAGCTTCGAGTACTCTTGATTCTTTCGAGACGGAAGGATACTGTGGTCCAAACGATGAGGCAATATACTTCATCGCGGACCATCCTTTCATGTTCATGATCAGGGAAGACACCTCTGGAGTTGTCTTCTTCCTTGGATCTGTCATCAATCCGCTGCTCTAAATTTCTGATTTGTCCTATATCCCTTGTTCTAATATTTCCTAATACATTTATTTACGTTAGTTATATTAGTTGTTGTATCTAGTATAATTTTAACTGCTTAAAAATTTAGAATCATATTCGGTGACTTATTATTGATAAAGTTAAAATGTAATGTATTATTGGTTTGTTAAATTACTTATATTGTGGTAGAATTGAAACAAAATGACCAAATATTAATTATTTTGTTGCGGACTCTCTTGCTAAACTGGCTCAGGATGAAAAACATTTGAAAGTTTTCTACACTTTATTTTCGCTACCTTCTCATGTTATTTCCTTGGTTCAAGTTGATATCCAAAGTACCAATTTTGCCATAAATTGTTATAATTTAAAAAAAAAAAAAAAAAAAAAAAAAAAAAGGCCTAAGAGCTCAAGAATATCAAGACCTCAATTTTAAATATTGGACTAAAATCTAAGAAAAAAGTTTTCCAACTTCTGATTGTAAAATTGAAGGTCGGTGGGAGCTCCTCTTAAGCAAAATAATAAACAAAGCATTCCTGGTCTTTGATCCAACCCTGGTTGACTAGTGGCTACAAGCAAGCGAAAGTATGAAGCCTTAAATTTCGGGTTAAACGTACGTTTTAAACTCACAACTCACTAATCCAAACATGCCAATGAGCCACGCTGAAATCCTATCTCAACTCAAATTATATAACTCAGTTCCTCACTCTGTTTTATAGGCATAAATAAATAAGAGAGGGAGAGCGGGAAACTAGAAAATTGGACAAAGAGCCAGTTGCCAGCTGTTTTACTTTTCCTCTCAGCCGTGATTATTAATTTATTAGAGTTAGAGGGCGGGTGGGATAGAGGAGACGTATTTTGACTAGAATTCAAAAGTTACTCCTAATGAGTGAAAATAATCGATGAAAGAAGATTCATTTTATTTAAATAATTTATTAAATATTATTTTAAATAAATAAATAAATATAGATAACTGTTATATTGTAGTAGAACAAAATATGAAGCAACGGATGGAATAGAAGATTTGAATACGATTGATGAAGAGTCTTAGTGTTAGGGTGCTGCAGACCTAATTTTCCCATGGCACGCGAATGGCAATCAGTTTGGTCGGATGGCAACTGTTGGCAGCCAGTCTTGGTCGGATGGCAGCCAATGACAACCAACTTTGATTTTGATGGCAGCCAATGGCCCCAATGACAGCCAACTTGGGTTGAATGGCAACCACTCGGGCTGCAAGTTTTGCTGAAAGGTAGCAAAACTTGAGTATGACTCTTTAAACAAAGAGGATGTCCAATCTTGACACTCTGAAAATTATGTTAAGACCTACTATAGGGAGGGGGTTGTCTTCGGAATTGGGCATGCCAAGCCAAGTCATGGCAAGGACTTGGCATGGCAAGGACATGCCTTGGACATCACTTGGGTGAAGTAATGGGACTCAATGTTGTTGATGGTGCAACATTCTCCCAAAGATGAAAAACGATAGCTAAAAAGGGAAACAAAGCATCCCAAGAGCTGGCAAAAATAATTGGGGCGTTTGGACACAGAGGTTCCAAAATGGTGCATAAAACTTGGGCTTGACACGATGGGATTTGGCAGGCTATGTGGAAATTCGGGGGCTAAAGGAAGGCAAAGATAACTAGACAACTAATGGCTCAGAGGAAAATGGTTGGATGTAACTCGAATGACAAACTGCTGGCATGGTGGTTAAAACATGGCCATGCTGGTTCATGATGGCTTGGACAAGACTAGACACGGGTTAGCAGTTGGCATAAAAAGATGTCGGTTGCACCAGATCAGTGTCCTAATAAGACATTGATAACCATCAAGAGCAGTTGCCGACAATTATGTTGTCTGATTTCTATAGGCTAGATTTTCTAGCAGTTGGGAATGTCAACTGCCAGCAGTTTTAGGCTGCCCAATAAATAGATGCCTTGTACACGAAATTAACAGTAGAAAGTGTGTGGAAATTTGTAAGCATTTTTGTGGCAAGAGTGATGACACTTATGCTATAGATACCACTGAAGCAAATGGGTTCATGTTTTTAATTATATATCATTATTTTTATCTCAAAAATGAATAAGAAAAAATGGAGACTTTTGTTATTGAACAACTTTTATTACCTTACAAAGTAGAACTTAAATATGAACCCTCCTCTTTTTTTCTTTTTTTTTGAATATGTAGTGGCAATAGTTCCATCATATATATTGATCTAAAATCAATCAATGTTTAAAATTCACAAGAACATTATAATTTTATATTATTAACAATGGTTCATTAAGATTTATGTGGCTTACACTTGAGGGTGACAAAAATCTTAAATAGTTTTACTTATTATTTTCAGGAGCAAGAAAGTAGTAATAGATAATATTTGTCGGATAGCTAAAAAAAAAATATTCCCACAAAATTATACTCCATTATTAAAATCTTAAAATTACCCTAAATAAAAAGCTGTACCTACATTGTTTTTGGGAGACGGAGGAAGCCCTCATAAACCCTAAACCTTTCGCGTATGTCGTTTCTCTTAATTAAAACCCAACAATATAAACCAAAGTGTGAACTTCTCACGGGTAGTAATCCAAGCTCTGCGAAAGGAAGGCACCAATGGATGCTTGAAACCACCAACCGTGACTTCAACTAGATTGATGCAAAATATTTCGCACTCTCACTCAGGGAGAGTACCGGTAGATTCAACAAGATCGTTAATATTTCCCGCTTTCCCTTGTTGGGTAATAACACAACTTTTGGGAAAGGAAGCGGATAATGGATTCAAGGAGAATATAGCATGCTCTTCCTTGTCAATTTATGCTATGTTGAACATGATTGCAGCCGGGTCACGAGGCGGCGCGTTGGAACAACTTCTCGGATTTCTTGAATCGGAAAGCCTAGAAGATATCAATTTCAAGTCCTCTGCATTGGTAGCTCTGGCAAATCCTCCTCCCGGGCGTGCAGGAGGAAGAAGAGGTGGGCCCCTCATCTCATTTGCTAATGGGGTTTGGGTGGACCAACGTTTCGCTCTCAAACCTTCTTATCAACGAATTATTAAGGATATCAACAATGCTGAAGCCAAAGCTGTTGATTTTCGGAATCAGTTACCATCGAATTTTGATACAAATGCTCTACAAGATTAACTTTTATTAACTATGAACCTCAATGGGTGAGACCTATTGGAACCTTATGTGATCTACCTACATATAATTGTAAATTTATATTGCCTTAGGGTTTAGGTGTACATATCCTTGGTGATATAACTAATTCATGAATTTACTTATTTAATTAGATGACGGGGATCTTTTAGGTAATTTATTGTATTTTACTACCTCAAATAAGAGCACTTATCCTCTATTGTGTTTACTAAGAGGAGTGCTCTTGTGAACAGAGAAATGAGTACTAGTGTTAAATTAATGCTACTAAATATGACCTTGGATGAGGTAGATACTCAAATTTTGTGCAGTTAAAAGAAAATAATTTGAGTATTTTCAGGGAATTAACGAATTACTTTAATCTCATTAGAGTTCTCGTTTTATTATATCATATTTTATGGAGATTAATACCAGAAATTAAGTCTTCTAGTTTATATCTCTGTCTTTTTAAGGGGATTTTTTAACACCGGGTAAGTTGTTTTAAATGAAATCTCATTTTATGTGCAATTTGATGATACTTCTAGTAAACAAGTAATTCGCGTTCCCCTTTTTCATAGTTGACTACTTGACTCAAATGACCAACGTACATACATATTGTTTGAACAGTTGTGTGTGTGTATATATATATATATGCAATGTACACCAAGCGAGAAATTAATTTGATATTCGGTGTAAGAAATATTGGTATACTCCCTTTGTAACGGAATGGAAGACCAAAGGCAATAATTGTTTTGGTCCTAGAATGATATATCAAATACAAAAATAAAGGAGATTATGTGGTGTATATTTTAAAAAAATAAGTTTTTATGGGGGGGGGGGGGGGAATCAAAGTTTATGTGATGTAATTATTCTCTTTCCTTAGAAATAACAATTTTTAATTTGTCTATATTATGTGATTTGATCATTCTTTTTAAAACGAATAGAGTATGAAACAAGTTATGCATGTAGTTGATTGTTCCTTCTTTGTTACGAGTGAGTACGTTTTGCAACAAAGTTACTTAATTTGTACCATGCATGGGTTAAGTGACAAAGTGGCTACTATACTATATGTCAATGTACAAATTGGTCACTAAACTAATTTTTTGTACAATCGACTAATTGTACCACTGATTTTGTACAATTAGTTAACTTTTCTATTAAAATTTTTGACTTTAAACGGATGAATAGTGTTTGATGTCACTAATGTCAGATGTACCTGTCACGTTGGACACAAAATAAATAATTAAGCCACAAATTCACCACATATACTACAAGGTGAAAATATTTATTTTAATTAAAAAAAAATTGAATTTTTGAATTTTTTAGAAGAATTTTTTATCCGTAAAAAAATATTTTTAAAAAAAATTAAATTTTAAAATTTTAATAATTATGTAATTATGTAATAATCTAATTATAATATAACTAATTAAAATTAAAGAGATAATAAGAAATTAAATCTTAAAAATTAAAAATTAAAGTCATGTCATCATTCTGTTAATGTCATATCAACATTCCGTTAGCATCTGACGGATTTTTTTTTTTTACAAAAATTTTAGTTCAATAAGTTGACTATACAAAAAATCGATTCAGTGATCATTTTGTACATTGACCTATAATACAGTGACGTCTGTTTCTTTCAGTTTATTGAAACTGATTATAGTTTATTTTCAAAAGTCAACTACCTTAAAATTAATTATTTTTATTAATTTAAAAAAAATATAGGTTAAGTATAACATATATTATTAACTTATTTGAAAAAGTTGGTCAATATGTACTTTTTTTCAATTTATAGTTTATTCTAATTATAAAATAAGATTTAAACTGTTCTGAAATAAGCTGTGTCAAACAGGCCCATAGGTTATCCTAAAAGAGTAATTTTAAAAGTAGGACTATGAATTTAAAATATCAATGGCATTTTCGACCAATATATATGATGTTAAACCATGACACAGTCAATATGGAATGAAATGGAAAAAGTGTATTGTTGAGACCAACGTGACCTTTGACTAAGTCCAAATCTTGTTTCCAATTGGGCACACATCGGCGGGAACAAGTTCACCTGAAACACGGGCAACACGAGAGGTTTGTTCCCTCGTTCCCCTCTCTAATACTTAAGTTAGTTTAGATTAAAGTGGTAATTTGAATATTAAGTAGGAGAAAGTGGAGTTTACCGGTGAGTTTTGAGTGTGTATTTCGGCTCCAACGTGTTTGTATTTTTGCAGAGCTTGGGCTCTTTCTGTTAATTTTCGGATCCCCCTCTCTGTGGAGATGAGGCGGTATTTGTATAATTTGTCTTGACCCGTGACCCGATAAAGTAGGCATGGTGCGTTTGCTTTGAGTTGACAGCAGGTATGGCGCGCATCCTTTGAGTTGACAAGGCTGCAGGGTTAGGCGGCTGATTGGACACCGCTTGGGAACTTGTTTTATGGCATTTGAGCCGTTGGACCCGGACCAGGCAGAGTCAGGCCCAATCGATGGGGTGGATCGGGTTCGCTATCTGGGAAGGCCTGAGCCCAAGGCGCATAGTTTGAAAGTCTCTGACAGTGATGGTCCGGCCAAATTGAGGCCAACGTAAGACCCTTAGGAGGCTGAAGGCCGAGCT
Organism: Pittosporum tobira; assembly: GCA_032359685.1. NCBI lineage: Eukaryota > Viridiplantae > Streptophyta > Magnoliopsida > Apiales > Pittosporaceae > Pittosporum > Pittosporum tobira. The sequence goes on along the minus strand of JAUMHB010034523.1, from coordinate 10,417 downwards.
TGATCCTTCTGAGTGCCGAGAGCCGGGACCGATCATTCTTTGGGCGAAGTGGGTTGCCGAGCCTTGAGGATGGCCGATCGAATGAGTTGCCACGTCAGATGCCACGTTGTCCTAATTAGAGTTAAAGTGAAAACCTTAACCCTAATTTAGGACGATCACAATCATGTATTTTTCATGGGTACACGTTGAACATCATCTATCCCTTTAGTTTATGCATGTGGTCTTAACTAATTTTCGGATAAAACCATGTACAATCTCATTAAATAGGCTATTCGAACCTTTAAGTACTTGAAAATTTCCTTTGCCAGTTATATACATCGTGCATATAGCAAGAAATGCTGGATCACAAATTAATCCATCATTATAGCCCGAGGTTTTACTAAAATTTCAACAAATACCGTCTTCGCTTCGTAAAACTTATCTGTCTGTTGTTTATTATGTATGGATGCTGATCTAGTGATACGCGATGTGAACTCATGGATTTCAAAATCTACAAATTGTGTCGTAAAGGATATTGTAACAAAGGATATGATCAACGAAAATACAATGCTCATACTTGCAAATGCACTTTACTTCAAAGGAGTTTGGAGCCGACCCTTTCAAAATTCAAAGACCAAAAAGAAAATGGAGTTTTACCTTCTAAACGGTGAAACAGCTTTAGTTTCCTATATGTTGTAACCTCCTGAAATGAGCTAACCCTAATTTTGGGGCGATCTACATCAGTTCGCATGAGTATTACCAACTTCTCGAACTCCCATACCAAACTGACAAAGATATGAGGGAATTTTCTATGTACATTTTCCTTCCTAAGGAAAGAAATGGTTTAAAAAATCTTATAGAGAAGCATTTCAACGCTGATCCGGGATTTGTATATCGACAATTTGAGTTGCAAAGAGTGGAAGTTAACACCTTCGGATTCCAAAATTTAAGTTTTCATATACTTTTAGTCCTTCTGATGTCATGAAAGAACTCGGACTGGAGTTGCCTTTTAATATGAGTACTGCAGAGCTTACAGAGGTAGTAGAAGATCCTCCATCTCCTTCTGGTGACGAACTTTTCATCAGTAAAATAATCCAGAAGAAGTCGGGTATTGAAGTTAATGAGGAAGGGACAGAAGCAGCTTCGAGCACTGTTGCTCTACCCATGTATGGATGTGGATGGGGCAGCCCAATGCATAAAAAACCACCAGTAAATTTCATTGCTGAGCATCCTTTTATATTCATGATCAGAGAAGACATCTCTGGAGTTGTCTTCTTCCTCGGAGCTGTGGGCAATCCACAACTTTAGGATTCTAATAATTCCCCACGTTTTTTATATGCTTTAAGGAACTAAATGTATGCCGACTTAAATTGAAATGACCTTTCATTTTGAGAACCTTAAATTTATAGGAAAATTAACTGTAAATATTATTTTCATGTCTTCATTGTTCCTCTCCTCTTTTAGTGCGTAGCCAATTGGATGGACTTGTTTGGTAGAGCTTACCAAATTGATATTGTAGTTTAAATTCAAGTTCAAATTTTTGTTGAAGTTGAATTTAAGTCATAAACTCAATTTTTAAAATTTACATTGAGCCTACCAAACATGATTTTTTTGTTGTGTTTAAGTTTCATAATCTCTACATGCTCAATATTTGTTATCAAACAAGCACACGGACGGTGATGTACATTCAGGAGATTGAATATTTGCTGATTGCTTACTGTTCATAGATTATTGATAGTTAATGAGGATTTTGTGATTTTTATTTTTAAATGTAAGTTATTGTCAATTACATCTGGCTTTTCGGAAAAGAATGAGGAGGCGGCATGCAAGTACGGTCAATATAGAATATGATTATCTTAAAGTTCTGCTGATTACATGAAACTACCTCAGTTATCAAGTGTATTCCCCCAAATAAGCTGTACTTAAATTTCACCTTGGACCTCGTCTCAATATGACGGTCATGTTCTGCGTGATGATCCTGTTTTTGCTGACGGTTCAAGTCTTGTGCTATATGCGGAAGCATTGTGCTTCATTTGGTAGCATTTGGTAGCGTACTAGATGATATGTATACTCATTTGTAAATTGATAAATATAACTCAAAACAATATAACTCAATTCCTCGCTTTGTTATACAGGAATAGATAAGGATAGATAAGGAGGGAGAGTAGCACCCCACAATTTGGGGGTCCGACAATTTACTCGATTCCGGATTAATCAAAGTATAAAATGGCTATTGGATACCGAGAGGAAAATCAAAAAAAAAATTACGAGTGAGAATCAATGCCAAAAATTTAGAAATTTTTCTCAGCAACAACAAAATATCTCTATAATGATCTTATAAAAATATGACTAATTTTGAATTTCTTGATTTTACAAATTGACTTCAAAAAATCAAAAATAATTAATTACGGAATCAAGGGAGTATGTTATGAAGGAAAGAAAGTATATACCTTCACAAAGTATATTGTGGTGATAATGAACTGTTACATTGATACTGTTGTACTAGCAAAATAGGGGGAGGTAACCGAATTTCATACATTTGAAAGTTTACATCACAGGTAAGCTCAGTATTACCTGACAACAGAAAATGGGGATGACTTTATTTCAATCAACAGAAAAATTCAGCCGCTGTTTTACTTTTCAACTCATCCTTGATTATTACAGCCGAGAGTGTGGGATAGAGAGACGTATTTTATTTTGATGAGAAGTTAATTATCCCTACAAATTAAATTATAATGGAAAGAGTAATAGTATAAACCCTAAAAGAGCACAAAATTTAAAGATATGTGTCAATTATAATTTAAAAACGTTCGGAAGTACGTGAGTATGTTAAGATGTTTGTGTTTTTGCTTTTAGATAAAACAGGAATCCAGATTATTAATTATATAATAAATAATATGTTGTCGAATATCTAAAAAAATATTCCCACAAAATTATACTCCATTATTAAAATTTTAAAATTACCCTAAATAAAAAGCTGTATCTGCATTGTTTTTGGGAGGCGGAGGGAGCTCTCATAAACCCAAAGACCTAAACCCTTCACATATATGAAAGCTGCAAGTCTTGCTGTTGCTTCCTAATTAAAACCCAACGATAGAAAATTATAAACCAAAGTATGAACTTCTCACGGGTAGTAATCCTAGCTCTGCGAAAGGAAGCCACCAATGGATGCTTGAAACTACCAATGGTGTGCATAATATATCGTACTCTCGCTCAAGGAAAATGCCTGTAGCTAGATTCAACAAGGTCATTAATCTTGCCCGCTTTCTCTTGTCGGGTAATAACCCAAGTTTTGGAAAAGGAAGCGGACAATGGATTCAAGGAGAATATAGCATTCTCTCCCTTGTCAGTTTATCATGATTGGAATAACTTCTCGGATTTCTTGAATCGGAAATCCTAGAAGATATCAATACCAAGTCTTCTACATTGGTACCTATAGCAAATCCTCCTGGGCGTGGAGAAGGAAGAGGAGGTGGGCCCATTGTATCATTTGCTAATGGGGTTTGGGTGGATCAACGTTTCACCCTCAAACCTTCTTATCAAAATATTATTAGGGATATTTACAAGAGTGAAACTAAACTTTCAGAATAAGGTAAAATGCTCCCAACTCTCTCTCATACTTGATCATCCGGGAGTTCCGGGTACCTTAAATTTTTTGATACATGTATAATATTCAATCTTAGCTTTTATTGACTATATATGAACTTCTGATGGGTGAGACACTTTGGAACGATATCTAATCTATTTATATATAATTGTAAATTCGTTAGGTTTTAGGTGTACATATCCTTGTTCCACCGGGATTTGGGTTTAAATTTGGTGAAAGAACTTAATCATTTGTCATAAAAATGATAAAGCAAAAATGTTGTATTTACATAAAAAAATTTGGATTGCAGCTCTTGTTATAGAGATATAACACGTTCCTACACCATATGTTACTACTAATTCGTGAATTACTTATTTAATTAATTGACAAGAATCTTATAAGTAACTTTTTGTACTCTTTATATCCCAAAATGAAAGAGCCTTGAGTCATTATTTTGTAAGGAAAAATAATAACCCAAAACTCATTTCTTTCTAGACATAGAGAGTATTTTGCTACCTCAAATAAGAGCACTTCTCCTCTTTTTTCTATTTACAAAGAGGAGTACTCTTATAACTTGGTACCGAGGAATGACTATCAGCGTAAGTAATTATATGACCCTGGAATCTGGATTAGGCAGGTATTCAAATTTTGTGCAGCTAAAAGAGAGTAATTTGAGCCTTTTTAGGGTTTTTCAGGAAATTAACTTAATCGCATTTGAGATATGATATTATTATATCATATCTTATGGAGATTAATACCAGAATTAAGGCTTTCTGGATCGTATCTCTATCTTTTCAAGTGGATTTTTTACACACTAATTAAACCCTGAGGGTACGGATTTGCCTTCTTCATAGTTAATTAACTGAAATGACCAAACATGCAAATATGTGGGTAATATCCAATGCACACCAAGCGATAAATTTGATATTCGATTTAAGAAATACTGATAGTTGATTGTTCCTTCTTTGTTACGAGAGAGTTATCAATATGGTAGTTGTAAGAAAATTTGTGACGAAAGTTATTTGTAATATATGCATGTTTAGTCATTATTATTTTAAAAACTGGAATATGAACAAAATATGAATATGAATTTAAAGTTGTGATGAAAGTTATTTGACGAGAGAGAAGGAAAGATTTAGTTTTTCATGGGTACACCTTGATCATCACCTACTATCCTGCATGTAGTCTTAACTCTTAACCCATAATTTGTTACTAAAAGGTCTTTACTAACTTGCAGGTGAAAACGATGTACAGTCTCATTAAATTGGCAATAAGCCTATAAATACATACATATTTCCTCTTCTAGATACATACATCGTGCATTTGGCAAGAAATGCTGTATCACAAATCTATCTATTACATACTATAGCCCGAAACTTACTAAAGTTTTAACAAATGCCATCATCACTTCGTAAAACTGATCATCTGTCTGTTGTTTATTATGTATGCAGGCTGATCTCGTGATACGTGATGTGAACTCATGGGTTTCAAAATCTACAAATGGTGCCATAAAGAATATTGTAACAAGGGATATGATTGGTGAATATACGATGCTCATACTTGCAAATGCACTCTACTTCAAAGGATTTTGGAGGCGACCCTTTCAGAAGTCAATGACCAAAAACAAAACAGAGTTTTACCTTCTAAACGGTGAAACTGCTTTAATTTCCTACATGTGTGAGAGATCAAAACTACATATATTATTATAGTTCCCATGAGGACTACCAGCTTCTCAAACTCCCATATCAAACTGACCAAGATATATACGAGGAGTTTTCTATGTGCATTTTCCTCCCCAAGGAAAGAAATGATTTAAAAAATTAATCTTATAGAGAAGCACTTCAATGCTGATCCGGCATTTGCACATAGATAATTTGAGCAGCAAAGAGTGGAAGTTAACACCATCCGGATTCCAAAATTTAAGTTTTCATAAACTTTTAATCCTTCAGATGTCATGAAAGAACTCGGACAGAATTTGCCTTTTAATATGAATACTGCAGAGCACGCTGAGGTGGTAGAAGATCTTCAATCCCCTTCTGGTGACAAACTTTTCGTAAGTGAAATATTCCAGAAGTTGGATATCAAAGTTAATATTCATGATCAGAGAAGACACCTCCGGGGCTGTCTTCTTCTTGGAGCTGCGGTCAATCCACTACTTTAGGTTTCTAATTTCCACGTTTTTTTTTTCTTTTAAAATGTTTTTAAGGAATTATGAATTAATATTTGTAATGACTTAAACTGATATCACCTTCTTTCATTTTGAGACACTTAAATTTATGGGGAAATTAGGCATAATTAAATGCAAATACGGTTCATGTCTTTATTGTTCCTCCCTCTTTTAGTGCGTAGCCAATTGGACATGACTGTGATGTTTGCGTTCATTTCTAAACGTTCCGGAGAATGGTTGCCGATTACTTCCTCTTCATAGATTATTGATAGCTACTGAGGATTTTGGGATGTTTATTTATGAATGTAAGTTAATTGTCAATTACATTTGGCCTTTTGGAAAAGAATGAGGAGGCGGGTGCAAGCTATAAACACATAGTACTTAAGAAGTGATTAAGGGATTCTTTTTCCCTCGATCAACAGTCATTTCTAATTTTTAACAGAGCAATCGCGGTTGTTTTTTGGAGCATTTTATCGAACATGTCTCGGGCAGCATGAAGTTGAATAAATGGTAACGATACTACTGCTTTTGCAGATCAAAGTAGTTTTTGACTTTCTTTGCTAAGATAGGTGTTTGATGCAAGTTATTTTCCAGTTTTATCTTTATACTCCTTTTTTTTTTTCCCTTTCTTTTGGCTGTTCCAATTTTAAGGTAACTTAAAACAGTTTAGTTGTCATGTTGAAAAGCTTGTTTGATAAAGTTATCAAATTGTGGTTTATAATTTAGATTAAACTTTAATTTTTTATTAAAGTTGAATTTAAACTGTAATATTAATTTTTAAATTAATTTTTATCCTATCAAACATAATTTTTTTTAATTGTATTTGAGTTCTATAATCTCTAAATATTTAATAAATTACTTCTAAACAAATACCATCTTTCACTAAAAACTTGTTATTTTCCAATAAATATAAATAGAAATTGCTACATTGGTTTTCGGTAAAGAGGATCAGGAGAAGAAAAAAAAAAAAGATAATCAAACTACAAATGATTACTATCGGTCTGTTCCAAAATTAAAGTCTCATTTTCTTTTTGAGTGGGAAAAAGGGTGTGCGTTCGAACTACAACTTAAGATGTTTCAGAACGGAAGGTGATCGAAGAATCTTTTGTGGTCCAACTAGTGCTAGATCACTAATTTTGAGATGCTAGAATGTCGGGTAGATGCTACTAATTAAATACCATTTTTGATGGTCCGAAAATCATGCTTCCATCTATAGATTCCGCAATATCAGCATAATTGCTTATCTGAAACGCTGTGCACACAGTTTGATGCACCAGCTAGAAGAGCCCCAACTTTTACGGATTTAGTATATAGTTGTTGATTGAGTGGGGGAGTTCAAAGAACTCTCCGCCCTATGGAGCCAACCAGCACCACCCTTTAGCTTTATTTCAAGATTCAAAAATACTGCATATTTGTTTGTTAGTTAGAGAATATTTGAGCCGGAACTTCTTTCCTACTCTCTAATTTCAAGAGACGCACTGGGGGAGTATGCAATTATGCATGGGTCCACTCGGGAATATCCCATAAAATTTAAACAATACAAAGGGTGTAAAACGAGTTATAACAAATTCAAATTCATTTAATTTGAAAAGTTAAAACTTAACGAACCAAATTTGTCGACCTTGGTAACAATTTAACTGAAAATTAAGATATGAAGAATAAGCAAACTGTGAAAATTAACATGCAAAAACTAATATCATTTGTCCACGATTGAGGGATCAGGTATAACTTAGTGTGAGATACATAAAAAATGGAGAGTGTTTCACTATACTCCAGCAGCAATAGCTTGATGAGTTGATGGAGGACAAAAACGCCTTCAAGCTGTGATATGCATTTGTACCAGAAACGTCTCTCTCAGTGGCCTACTAAATGGACTAGTGTTATATTCATTCACGCTATTGTACCGTATAGACTTGGAACAACTTTGCCTGTAGTCAACTCTTTGTTAGACTCCTCCGTCTCATATTATCTATGATTGTGTAACAACAATTTTAATATATATGAAAAATATATTAAAATATTTTATTTTTATTTTCAGTTATTCTTTTTAGTATACTCATGTATTATATTTTCAATTATAACTATAAAATTATAATATCACATATATCTTTCATAAATATTAAAACTCATGTCACATAACAACTAAAATATATATGTCTCAAAAATTATAAGAAAGAGGGAGTACCATGCATGCTCTAGATTTTGCTTTGACAAGATCTCCCATGTTATGATCTGCATTTTGATCCATATGAGATCATGTTTCCTTGGAGTTTCACCATGGGGCAGGCTTTCCGGTTGATTGCTATAATTTCGTAAGAGAGGTTGCAACGTACTCGCGACTTGCGGCTGCGATCAGGTTTTACAAGACCTTCAGATATGGCATAACGGACCCTTATTCAATGACTTGGAAAAGAAAAAATATGATATATATAGAAATATCAATAATATGGTATGTACGGTAACAATTTTACATAAATTGATATGATAAAATATACTTCTTCCGTTTCAAATTTTAAGATCAAAGACATATTTTTTGTTGTCCAAATTTAAAAGATTAAACACGTAAATCAAAGAGAATATGTGGTGTATATTTAAAGAAGAAGAGTTTTGTGGGAAGAAACAAATTTTATGTAGTGTGGAATGATTATCTTACTTTAAAAGTAATGCTTCTTAATTTGCATACATTATCTAATTTGATTTTTCTTTTTGAGACGGAGTGAGTAGTTGATTATAATGTCAAGCTTGCCTCATATATTCAACTTAGTTAAAACAAATTGTTTTCTAACATTTTCTTATATACTTTATAACAAACAGACAATTATTTATTGGGTATTAAAATCATTTAATTTGTTCAATAAAACTAGTTTTTGAGTTTATTTGCTAAACACTTTCGCAGTTCTTACAAAAGCTGCTTCTCAAAATAAGCAAAAGCTTAGAGATAAAAGTTGTTCGAACAGGGACTTCTTCTTTTTTTTCTTTTTTTTTTTTGTGTGCACGGATAGGGAATAACATAGATATGACCAAAGTCCTCACAAGTCGAAAAACATACAACCACAGTGCTCAGAAACTGTCTGGCAAACACATTACTCATACGTGTTTATGACAACTTATATTATGTCTACAAAAAAGTCAAAAGAATGGAGTAAATATAACAAACTTGAAGTCGGCATATTTTTGTCGGCATATACAAATCTTTTCGATAACAAATTGATGGGAACCTGGCCGGCCTAGAACTGACGTGAAAAATGGTAGAGCAGACACTAATGCACTCTTGAGATTCTTGCACTGTTGTACATGAAACATATGTTATCAATCATAGTTCAGTCCACTTAATTTTCAAGAACTTTAGGCAGCTAGCTCTAACTCTTTCGCCTATATATATACCCAAGAATCTCCTAATTAAAGCCACAAGCATCGCTTCCCAATTCTCTTTCCATAAAATATTCATTTATTAAACTTGTTTTTATATATATAGCTATCAATATTAATGGCCAAAGGTAAGGCTATGTGCACTTGTGCATTTCTCATCCTATTGATTTTCTCTTATGGGATCGTATCTAGTGAGGAAAGGCCGTTTGAGGCAGATAAAAATGCAAATTCCGATGAATTCCCGAATATTCATGGAATTAATATACGTCGAACATTGCAAGGCCTCAGTGCAACAAATAATGAATCTGGCAATGTTCAACCAAGTGCAGTTAACGGTGAGATCACCGCAGACGGGGGAGACAGTTTCCGGCCGACAACACCGGGGCATAGTCCTGGTGTTGGTCATTCTGCAGGACCTAATAGCACATATCCAAAACCATAGGTTTAAGTATTTGTATGTTATATTTGAAATGTATAATTACTAATTTGCATGCATGGATAATGATTTAAAGATATTTATGTGAAAAGTTGAAGGTGATAGGCTCTTTATGCTTTGAAATTAACGTCGGTAAAGGTTCTGCTTTACCTGTTTGTAAAGATAATCAATAAATAGATTGGTTCTATGCGCGCTCAATTGGTGATATGGGTCACTAATATATTATGCTATGCATGCAATTAACTCGTTTGTCATTAGATTACGACTTATTCCTTTTGTACGCAAAAAAGAGTATAATTGTGAAATTTCAGTACGGTAAAGTAGTATTTGTTCGCATTCCATGTTTACTCTTAACCAAAATGAATATTTAAAAAGTAAAATAATAATATAAACAAATTGATTAATTTCATAATAGTATTTTGTATACTATATCATCAATAAATTAGATATTTTTTCTTTTTTGAAACTAAAAAAAATAAAAATAAAATTAAAATTAAAAACATTCTATATGAAACGGAGAGTATTCAATATATAGAAGCTTGCGTGTGAATTTGTTATACTGGTTGTACAGTTTTGAAAGCCCTCCCATTGATTAAGCTTTCCCAATTTTTCTTTAGTTTTGTTAACTATTGATCCATCAACACGTGTACAAGCGATACGAATGTTTTACTACTAAGTACTCGATCATTCCGTCACACAAACCAAAGAAAAAGTACTATTTGCACAAAAAATTCAACAAATCTAGTCAATGTTAATATAATTATTGTAATTAATTTGAATTTATTGTATCATTATACGTTATCATTGTGACACCCCCAAATCTGGGCATCCACACTCCGACTTGGGTTGCCAATTTATTATTAAATTCATGTCTTACAAA
>JAUMHB010034512.1:0-20437 GCA_032359685.1 Pittosporum tobira | reverse complement strand
ATTTGAGTTCTATGATTTCTGAACACTTATTATCTTGTTACCAAATAAGCACATGCATATTATAGGTTGTAACACTCAATGTTTTAAAATTCAATTTGAGAAATTGGTTGAATACTCTTGGACAGAGCTTTAGCAAATTAATTTATCTTCAGTAATCGCCAAATAAATCGAATAAGGTATCAATTAAATCTCAAGTAATCGCCCTATAAGGTAGGTCTTCCTTCTACCGAATATGTCGCCCAATGAGATTTAGAGTATTGGTAACAATTAATTTTTCAAACGAATTTTAAGACGTTCAAAAATATTGTTATACATTATATTTTTTTATTTACTTTAAATATATTAAAAATATAACATGAAAATATGTCAAACATATAAAAATATTAAAAAAAAAATACAAAATTGTGTTTTTGAAACTTTTTAAACTCTATCTAGTCAAAAAATTAAAAAATTTAAATTTGAATTATTTTATTTTATATAGTATAAGTGTAGTACTAGTATATCGAATAATATATGTTACTACACTGAAGGTCAGTTCCAAAAAATTATTCCCTCTCAAAAACTTTCGAAACCAGAATGCGAATGCATGCAGAGGCTCAAATCTCTAATCCACCAAAACCTCTTCCCGCAAGCCCTCAAAACCTGCTTCTCTCTCCACACCCCACACCTCACCGACTCAACTTACGCCCTCTTCATCAAATCAGGTCACCACCTCGACGCCTTCCTCTCCTCCGCTCTCATCACCCACTTCTCCTTCTCCGGAGATTTCTCTCGCGCCGCCCAGTTCCTCCAAGACACTCCCCGCCCCGACACCGTCGTCTACAATTCCCTCATCTCCGGGTACGCCAAATATTCCCGACCCGAACCCGCTTTCGAGCTCTTCAATGATTTAAGAAAATTGGGCCTTTACCCAGATGTTTATACTACGAGTGCGATAATCAGTGCTTGTGAGAATTTGGAACAAAATGAAATGGCTCATTGTGGATTCTTGAAAATGGGTTTTGTAGGTAATGTGTTTTTGGTGAGTGGGCTTGTGGAGAATTATTCGAAATTTGGTTTCGTTGGTGATGCTGAGAAATGTTTCGAGGAGTGTTTGGTGTTGGATTGTGTGGTGTGGACGGCTATGATTAATGGGTTTGTGTGGAATGGGGTTCTTGAAAAGGCGAGGGAAATGTTTTTGCAGATGAGGTGTTTTGGTTTGGGACTGAATGAGTTTAGCTTGACTAGTTTGCTTGGAGCATTGTTTTATGTCAAAGAATGTGAGCAGATTCATGGGTTTGGTTTAAAAATGGGGTTTTTATGTGGCTGTTCAAGTCATCTGAATAATGCACTTATGAATATGTACACTAGGTGTGGGTATAAATGTCATGCGGTTAAGGTGTTTGAAGAAAATCCTAAACCTGACGTTGTCTCATGGGCGGGGAGGATTTATGCAACTTACGATGGTGCAGAAGCTTTGGAAATGTTTAAAGTTTGTGTTTTCAGAGGTTTAGAAATAAATGAGTATATTATGATTAATACTTTGTCAGCTGTTGATGGCCGAAAGACGTTAGAACCCGGGAAACAAATTCACGCATTTTGTCACAAGGATGGATATTTGTTTGAGACATCCGTTTGTAGTGCTTTGATTTCCATGTATGGGAAGAGTGGGCAAATGGGCGATGCCAGACGAGTATTTGATGATATGATTTTTCAAGACACTGTTTCTTGGAATTATCTAATAACAGGGTATTCAGATAATGGACTAACAGATCAAGCTTTTGCAGTATTATGTCAAATGCGGGAATTGTCAATAGAAATTAATAAATATACTCTAGCTAGCATTCTTGAGGCAATGTCGCCTTCAAATGCTCCCACGCAGGTGATGCAAATCCATTCCTTAATAATGAAACTCGGGTTCATGTCAGATGATTCCATGCAAACTTGTTTAATAACAGCATATGGAAAATGCAACAGGATTAATGAATCAAAGAGGTTGTTTAATGAGATTGAACAAGTGGATGTTGTACATCTTAATGCGTTGGCAGGTACGTATACTAATGCAGGCTGCCATGCCGATATCCTGAATTTGTTCCAAAGGAGATGGAACTTGTCCCTGGAAGTTGATCATGTAACCTTTACTATGCTGTTTAAAGCTTGCGGAGTTTTAACAAATTTAGATCATGGAAAGACTTTCCATTCTCTGGCTCTGAAATCTGGGATCGATACTGATTTATTCATTGAGAGTGCGCTTATAGATCTTTACTGCAAATGTGGAAGTATAACTGAAGCAGGGGAGGCTTTTAAGAAAACATCTAAACACAATTTAGCAGCTTGGAATGCCATGATGATGGGATATGCTCAGTGTGGTAGATATCATGAAGTTTATAGTTTATTAAATAGAATGCCTAATTTTGGAGTGCGACCTGATGAGATAACTTATCTTGGAGTTCTTAGTTCTTGTTGTCATACAGGGCTAGTAGATGAAGCAAAATATCACTTGAATTCCATGTTTGATCTTCACGGAGTAATCCCATGTTTAGAACACTATGCCTGTGTGGTTGATGTGCTCGGTCGAGTTGGACACCTTGAAGAGGCAAAGAGGACTATTGACCAAATGTCCGTTTTACCAGATGCTCGTATATGGCAGATTCTTTTATCGGCTTGTAGTGTTCGTGGAAATATTGATCTAGGAAAAGTTGCAGCAAGGAAACTTCTAGAGTTTCAGCCTGAGAATGAGTCGGCTTTTATTCTTCTGTCCAATCTGTATGCATCGGCTGGTATGTGGGATGCAGTTGGAGAATTGAGAAGGGAAATGAAAGAAAAAACAGTTTGTAAGGAACCGGGTTATAGTTGGACCCAGGTTAAAGGAGCCATGTATTATTTTCTTGCTGATGATGCATCTCATCCTGATAGTAGAGAAATTTATATGAAGCTGCAAATTTTGATGAAGCAGATTACTGAATTGCATGATCAGGCGGAAATTAGTATTTCTTTAGTGGATCTGTAGACTATGGAACATAGAATTTGGTTTGTTGGTTGTTGGAATCAAGCCCCTGAGCCTTTGAAACCGAGGCGGGCTGGGACATTGGGAGGTTCAAGCTTCATGGAGTCTGGAATCGAGTCAAATGCAATACAAGGAACTCGAATCATAGAAACAGGTGATTAGATCAATCTGATGTATTTATATGCAACCTCAAAAACATAGCTTACTTTATTATGTGTGAGATGGACTTATCTGAGTAGTCTCAGGCCAGTTTTAATAATTTTATATGTTGCTAGCTGGTTTTGAAATTTATAATATGCAAGTTCATCAGTTCAAGGTAAACTCATTCCATGCAATTCTTGAAATATTAGCAGCAAAGTTGTTTCACTGAGTAGAAAGTCTTTAGCAGTCGAGTCATGGGTACATGTTACACTCTACAGTTTGACATGGATGCAAACTTATGGTGGATGTGACGTCTTGATATATTGATAATTGATTTGAGGTAGTCTATTGACTTTGATATAATGTTCTTGATTGGTTCATGTGTTTGTTTTGTTCCTGTAGTGTTTCTTGACCAATTCTTGGATTGGTCGACTTCTTGCACAGTGAGGTTTGTTTGACTATGGAGGTCCTCTTGCCATGAACACTTACTGCGATGCAGCAGTTTCACATCAAAATATATGAGAAAGATTTGTTTACTTGTAAGAATTAAGTCTATTACTAAGAGCACCATAACTTTATCATAACACTTATATTGTGGTAGATTAAGAGTAATACTTGGACAATAAATTATGTCTTGTTTAAAATTTAGTTATTTCTAATGGTGTGAGACTTATAAGAATTAAGTCTATTACTAAGAGTACCATAACTTTATCATAACACTTATATTGCAGTAGACTAAGAGTAATACTTGGACAATAAATTATGTCTTGTTTAAAATTTAGTTATTTCTAATGGTGTGAGAGACTTGACCAAACCGAAACTGTGGAAACAAAGTGTTATGTTAGATCAAATCATATGAGCGTCGTATTCACATTGGGTTTGAAGTTAGATTCCATACTTATGTGCGGATTATAATTATTAAAGGAAAAAATAAAAGAAAAAAATAAACTGCCCCACACACATGCATGTTTACGGGCTTAAACTTGAGTTGTTAACTTGAACTTGCTAATCACACAACTTCGATTCATAAATTCAGGTTCAGAATCAGAACTTGAGTTCGAATATGAAGCAATCACAAAAGTTATTCAATGTTTACATGCCAATCACAAGTTAAGCATCTTTATCTTTTTCCCTTTGTTCTGTGTAACACTAAACTCCATAAAACAGGCAACTTACTGTCAAAATAACAACAATTCTTGCAATGGCTGCTTCCATGGCGTTCCCAGGTCAAGCGTTGGGGAATAATATGTTGCCCAAGGCATCGAAAGGGCTCACCCTAAGCCCCTTGCCAAATTCCTTAACAGTGTCTACAAACTGGAATTATGCAAAAAGGATGCAAAAGTATGGATGTGCGAAGAAGAGCACCCGAAATATACAACACAGAGATCATAAACGATATGCAGTTATATCATCAATAAGCAGTTCAAATTCTACACCATCTGAGACAGTAGAGCAGTTCTATGAATGCATCAATGAGAAGAACTTGAAGAAACTGGGCAAATTCATCTCCAACGATTGTTTCTTCGAGGACTTCTCCTTCCCTAAACCGTTTCAGGGAAAAAAGGTCATCTCTTCTATTTCAAAAACTTTGATAAATCTAATATATCCCTTAAATTTGATGAGTTAAGGTCCCCTTGTTTTTTTCATTTTTTCCAATTGGGACCACCATCATGTTCCATCATCACATAGATTTGAGGTCCCCTTCCGTTAACTACTGCAGGAGGTTTTGAAATTTTTTGAGCAATTAACAACATGCATGGGCACAAATGTAGAGATCAAAGTCGGGACTTTCTATGAGGAGGATGGAGGAGACCGGTTTAATGTTGTAGTAAATTGGCACTTGGGTATGTCAATGTCTAGATGGTCTCAAGAACATGCCTAGTTTTTACGGAGAGAACAATTTTCATCATTTTAATATACTCCATATGCATATTTGGACAACTAATACAAAGTTTCTCGATGCAGAGTGGAAAAAGAATCGGATACCTTTCACAAGAGGCTGCAGCCTATACGAATTATCAAAAGAAGGAGAAAGACTAATGATCATGTAAAACTGAACTATTCAATCAGATACTGGCTCCAATTCCAGTTATTCTATATGAATTGTCTATAATGCAGATGCGATCTATGCAGGAAAGTTCAAGTTATGATAGAGTCACCTATTAAACCAGGAGTTATAGCTCTGGTAAACCTATGACTACTATGACTAATATGGAATTATGTTGCTTAATTATATTCAAATTTTGATCCTTTTTCCCTTTCTGAATCGTAGAATTTGTTGAAGATTGTTACTTCACTATTTGATGCATTCCCAGAGGCTGCAGAGTGTAAGTTGACACCCCCTAAAATTGCACAAACTAAATCTTAGGACATCATATTGATAAATTATGATTTATTTCGTTTCTGCAGGGTTCCTACGAAGTCCACATGTCATACTGCACAAGATCTACAACGTAGTTTCGGGCCTTTTGACACCATTAATAAAACCATTACTAGCTTGCTACATCAACATTTGGAATTTCGCAGCTCTTGTACTCAGTCTCACACTTAGAATATATATCCAAATTTCAAAAGCTTTTAACAAGTAGAGTACATTCCAAATAATTTAAAAGTTCTACAAGTGCAGCATCTACATAGCATTTTATATTTCAAGTCATTCTAGTACCAGAGAGAAGTTTCCACCACATTGCCTGTCAGTCATCGTCCTTATCCCGGCTAAAGCATGTTTGCAAAAATGAGAAAACAACCAGCGGTCCAAGAACAGGAGGGAGTGGCGGGGGCTTGCTAAAAGCAACAATTGGATTTTCTTTCTCCTTTGTTATTTGTCTTTCCCCAATATCATCATTTGGCTGCTTCTTTGGCACGGAAGTAGCCATTGCAACTGCTTTATATATAATTACATTTAACTGTGAATAAAGGAAATTCAATTACAATGCAATTAAATTGAACGAAAAAGGAATGTGAGATTACCCCATTTTCCTTTTACAGGAGAGATGCAACTGAATTTGTTCTTAGCAGGTAATAACGCAGCTGTTCCACGCATGTGCTTATTCTTTAGATTCTTCCTAACAATCCGTGTGACGAAATATAGAGTTTGGAATAAAGAGGCTGCCTTCAAAATCCTTCAATGTTGCAGTTCAAATATTGCCTAAGCTGGAAAAAAACAACAAACACAACAATACAACCTATCAAATCACTGATATCAAGTTGAGAACCCAATTAATTTTTTTCGTTCTTTTAAATTATTTAAACATTTGGCATCATAACAAGATTGCATAACCCCACAAACCTCTAATTGAAATTAAAACCTCCGATGAAAATAAAGTGTTTCTTCAAAATTGTAAATAAACATTCCTAGCAATTAAGAATAAGCTTTTGCAAGAAATTGGGCTTGGGAAATTTTTTAGACAGCTATCGAATACAAATGCAGAATATACAAAACCAAACCTTAGAATCATGTACTTTTAGGGTGTGGCTGTGCATTTAGTTTATTTAATTCAACGTTTGATTCGTAGATCTTAATAAACAAATTCAGCAAATTTCTAACCTAATGTTGGAAAAACTGTTGTTGATAACTTATGTTGAACTTGAAATGCTGCAAATAAACTTTTGTTAGATGATCTAAGTCGAGTGATGATTACTCTTTCCTTAAGACAATTTTCGTTCTCCACACAAAATGCTGCACGGAATCTGATGAAATGTCTCCCAAGATAAAATAGACAGCGGAATGTAATCTGTTATATTACTTAGAAATCCAGATTTATTAAATAATCAAAAGCTGTATTTGAAGAATGTTTTATGGAGAGAATGCAGAGAGTATATAACTCGAAATTGAAGTGAAGTGAAAAGGATGCAGGCAGTGCTATTTATAGTATGCGAATAGTTGCAATGATTTAGCCACAGGTTGCATTGGTTTAGAAAAAATGAGTTGCCTATAAAGCGCCCTTGATGGTTGCATTAGTTCAGAAAACTTGAAATTGAAGTGAAGTGAAAAGGATGTAGGCAGTGCTATTTATAGTATGTGAATAGTTGAGCCTGTAAAGAGCCCTTGACGGTTGCATTGATTCAGAAAATAGTTGCAATGATTCAGCCACATGTTGCATTGGTTTAGAAAAAATGAGTTGCCTGTAAAGAGCCCTTGACTGTTGCATTGGTTCAGAAAATAGTTGCAATAAGCGCCCTTAACGCCGGACTCTCTGCCTTGCTTTGCCTTTTCATGGTTTGTATTCCCTTTACTTCTCATTTGGAAGTACTTGATGCATACATACTTATAAACTAGTGAATAGTTTATAGTGTAATCAATGTGAGACAAAACATTTAATATACTTTAATTTGTTCATAAATGCTTTCTAACACACCCACTTTCAAACATCATAGCTCTATCAATTCTTATTGGAATTATATGATTCTTGAATCGTTGGAAACCTCTCAAAGAGCTCTACAAATTTCCTTTTAACATCAACTATTAATTCTAATTATTTATGACATTAATTTTATCACAAGCCCAACAATTAATGTTTGTCAAACTTTGTAAATTCCAACACCTAACCTAACACGTCATTCGCTAAATGGTTCCACTGATCAATACAATTCTATTGTCAATTCAGCCAAATGATTTACAAGAACAAAATTTAGAATTTTACTCACAAAGTCACTGGTTACAGCAACATTTCTATTTAACAACATTTCTATTTAACACATTACATTTTCTAGAACTCCAACTGCATAAACTATAAATATGTGAAAACCAAGAATAAATTTGCAAAGTCTAATACAATGATGTCATGTCTATATTTGGGCTACTAATAATAAGTCGTTTCACTGTGTTAGTGGTGACTTACATACCCAAATATAATGGAATAACATAGTATTAGCCAATTAATATATCATACACAAGTCAGTAAACAGTAAAGAATATTGCAACATACTCCGAGTCAAAATCTCCGATTCTCTTACAATAACATAATATAATTATGATAAAATTAAAAGTATTTTGATTAATGTGTCGGTTGAAACATATTTTGACTCGGGATATGCATCATTTTCGAACAGCAATAGAGAGGAGATACATATCTGAATTCTCAATAATGTTTAAATAACTGAAACAAAATTGATTAACATTAAGAATATAATTGAACACTGAACAATAAAATGCTATGGAAGACGAGAAATGATACCTGTGAGTGTTAGACGTTAGCCTAAGCTGAAGCAGAGCGACAGAAAATGTGATGGTGATCTCATTGGGTGTTGAGAGTGTCAAGAAGGTTCCTGAAGCTTTAAGTTAGCGGACGGATAATTCATTGGTCGGGCCTTTTAGTTTGGGTCGAGGCTGGGCCGGTAAAGTCCAATGTGAATGGTGGACACATTGAAATAGTGAAACTAGTCCCTTTTGGGCTCCTTTTAGTGTTACCCAATTCCGCTTATTTCTCGAATGAAGCCCAAAGGAAATTTACTATTAAAATTGATATAAATTTTTGTAATTTATTAACTAAATACACGACGGGCTTGATCTAATTTGTATATATTATTTTATTCCTAAATTAAATTATATATGTAAGTAAATTACTGTTGTGAGTTTACCCAATCTTTTAAATAGATTTTTGATGCAATGAGTTTCTATCATATAAATAATCCAGAATTTAAATTAGTTTAATAACTTTTCTAATATAACAGACACTTGGTTTTTGTGTTAGTTATTTGTAAGGAGATGGCAATTAATTGTTTAGTGTCAAAATCTTATCTTTTTTGAGATGTCGTTAGGCAGCTTTTGGTAGTCGTACAGTAGCATACATCATTTAAATAGTTAGGTTAGTAGCAGAGTTCTTGAAGAGGTAATACATAGGAATACTAAACCATAGCAAATTCCCCTTGTATCCGCTCTACCATTTTGACCTATTAAGTTTTGTCATAAATTCATGAGCCGGATCCGTTTGTTGACTAGAATCAAAATAAGTTTTGCAGCGGCTTACAAGATGAAGAAAAATGAGGTCTAGTTGTTGGCGAAGAGTTGAGACCAATAGGTCGAAACCAATAGTCCTTCACCCACAATTAATTCTCAATATTCATGACCTCAAAACTCTAAAAATTGATAAACCTTTGTCAAAATATATAAGGATGATAAATGAGTTCTCAAAAGAGAAGACGACTATAATATAAGTTTAAATAATAATTGAATTCTGAATTACATCAAAAGAGTGTTATTAATTGGTATCCAAATTTCTAACGCTACCTGAAAAATAAGCTACTATGACACAAGTAATAAAAACTAAAATCTATTATAATAAACTTTTAACAACTAAATTAAACTACTAGACTAGTGAATAATTAATTTTACTAGTTATTAGCCTAAACAATTAAGAAAAATACACGAAATTAAATAATTCTCCATGAATAGTAAAACATAAAAAATCCAATTCCTTTCTTAGAGAAGATTTTCGCCTCAAATTTTAAAGTATGTAAGAATCAAGAGACAAGAGCAAATCTTCATTTTTCTTGAGACGATTTTTATAGAATGTTGCTTCACAAGTAATATAGCTAAAAATAATTGTGAAAAAAATCGATGTGTTCCAATTCACCTAAAGTACTTCTCTGGAATGATGAAATAAATTTGAGGAATGTAGACTAGAAAATTTTCTCTAGTCATTTGTCCTCCAATGCCATTGTATTTTCTTCCATACTATTTGGAAGATTACAAGAAGTCTTTATTATTATTATTATTATTATGGGATGACGCAATGATTAAATCAAGTATACATAAGATCATTAAGTATTGAAAACCATTGTTCAACTCTCACAGGAGTTAATTAATTCAACTTTTACATGAGTCAATTAATTAAATCCCATAATTATGGGCAAGAGACCCCCTAATAAGGGGTAATATGATCCCACAATAGTGGACAATGTCATCTCACAATAGTGGGCAAGATGATCTCATAAAATAGAAAAATAATCCCAACATAACCGAGAATCGAACTTCAGACATCTAAGAAGTGAAAGATTTCAGAGTTTCAGTTTTAACCACTGGGCTATGACCTCATTGGCATTACCCGAAGTCTCTAAATCAAGCACTTCACCATCTTTCAGTTATTCAACAAAAATAGGTGGAGAATCCCAAATCGTATAATTTTCTTTAATCTCAGGAAGGACAAGTGACTCTGCAATATTTGTAGTTTCAAGCTTAAGCTAAATTGCCTCCTCAATAATTGTAGTATCAAGCTCGAACTGATTTTGCTCAAAAATATTTTTTTACTTCAATTTCTGCACTCGAATTCTTAATTATGACCTCAACTTTGGATTCTTCCGTTGACTCTATTTTAATATCAAGAACATCCATAGGCCTCACTGAGCATATGACATTATTTATAGTCTTGTTCATGGTGATTAGAATTTTTCATGCCTCTATATGGAGCATTTTAACTTGCTTCTTGAGTTCATTGTTCAAAGATTGAGTATTAAAACTCTTAACCTATTGATCTAACTTACATATAATGTGTGTAATGTCATGGATGAAATCTCTGAATCAACATACATTTGTTTTTGGCCAACAATTAGTTTCAGTTATACCTCTACATGAACTTTCGTATTGTACATTATTCCACAACTTAAATGTCATTCGACCAAGTATATATGAGATCAATGTTACCTTATCAACTTTATAGATTCAATAATGAAAATAATATATTATGGAAAATTTTTAAAAAATAAAAATGAGACAACTCTGCTCATTTATTAATATTATTTTTAAAAAAAATCAAATATAGGTGATTTTAAAACAAGAAGAGTATGAAATGCATAATTTAATTTATTTTTTTTTAAATTCTCTTCCTTCATTAATTCATTGTTTAATTTTTTTTTTACAAATTTCATAATGTTCTTGTTTTAAAATCGCCTATATTTGTTTTTTTAAAAAAAATATTAACTAATGAACAAAGTTGTCTCATTTATAAAAAAAAAAAAAAAAATTCATTCAAATACTAAGTATCATCATGGCATGGACGAATTGATGAAAGAGGTGAACTAGAAAAAAAGACTTATGCGTTTAATACTCTTCTTGTTTTAAAATCACCTATATTTGGGTTTAAAAAAATAATATTAATTAATGAGTGGAGTTGTCTTATTTGTAAAATGTTTTATTTTTCTTTGAAGTAGTAAGTGTCATCCTGCCATCAATAAGCTAACGAAGGAATTGAACCAAAAATTAAAAATTAAAAATTAAGCATTTGATACTCTTTTTGTTTTAAAACCACATATATTTGGTTTTAGAAATATAATATTAATTAATGAGCGGTGTTGTCTCAATTGTAAAAAAAAATATTTTTCTTTCAAGTAATAAGCGTCATCTTAGCATCAGTGAATTAACAAAGGAAGTTAACCGAGAAAAAAATAAAATAAAAGGAGCTATCTAAATTTTTTGCCAATAAATAAATTATTATTATTATTATTATTTTTTAATCTTGGGATATGTTTAAATATTAGACATATGTCTCGGTGAGACTAATGGTGGGAGTGATGCTACAACTGAGATTTGTTACCTAATAAGAAAATTAAAAAGGGAGTTACGGAAATTTAATTTGTTAAAATTTTAAGCAAAACTACGTAATATTAATAAATTGACCTTATATAAGACTAGGCCTTATATATGTTCAAGATCATATGTCTTTTACTCATATATATATATATATATGATCTGTTTTTACTTAAAAATTAATTAAATTGAACAAAAAATTATAATATTTTTTTTATAATATATCAATAAATAATTGTATCTAACTCTAGCAACACTGGGCGTTGTTATTTCTCCTGCCTTAAATTTTGTGATATTGTTGATATATTTTCTTACATCTCAGCATCATGAACATGTATTTATGTTCTCCTTTTTCTTTTTGTGTTCTCCCTTTTGTCTTTTTCATTTCATTGTTTCTTCTTTTGTCATTCAAGTACTCAACCTATTATGATTAATTAAATGGTGTTTACCAATGTAATTTTGAGATATTATATAATTTTGGAATAAGTATTAATTACTTTTTTGAAATTGAATCGAATTTCCATTGATGTTTCACTATTTGAGTGCATCGGCCATATTAATTCTAATGTTTGTTTTTAACATTTGAATGCGTATGAGACATATTTTCTTTTTGTTGAGTATGTCTTGATTTAAGTTCTGTAAGTTGATTTTCCTTACAGATTGTATCATTTAGTATCTCACTTGGGCAATGCCAAGTGTCTTTGCTCGTTAACAAACAAAACAAACAATAAACATCTGTAATTTATTATCAACATCCACTGTTATGAAAATTTTCGTTTAATTTCGATTAATCGTTTAATTAATCTTTGAAGGTCTTCTATCGCTTAAGTTAATTGAATGTCTAAGATCGATTAATCTCCATTTATGTTTAATTAGTATCCGATTATAATTATTTACGCGCTAGACTCTTCCTTTAACGTTTAAGTTCGTCTACCTATTTTTAAAACATTGTCAACATCTTATAAAGTTGTCAACGCTGATGAGCTACCTTGCACGTCCCTTCCTAGTTTCGTGTACTTAAATGTCTTTTATTCCATTTTCTCATTATATGGAATATTTATTTTCTCTGGATGCAGATACTTGCAACTTTGCAAGTATGCTCTTCAATACTCAACTCTTGCACCGTATGCTTTTCAATACTCAAAATTCTTGCACCGTGCACGCCTCCTCTTCCCCTTCTTTCAATGAATTACAAAAATAGACAAAAAGAGGAATATATATATATATATATATATATGATTTTCTGTTGTGTATCTGCACTTATGAATAAAAAAATTAAATAATATTGGGAGCGATTATCTTCTGATCTTCGTTGGCAAGCTTTGAACTACAATTGGGGTATTGTCACATTTAATTTTGTTTCATGGCTTTGATATTGTTTTGAGAAATTTTATGATTTGTTTGTCACAACTTATTTTAAAACAATTTAAAATTTATTTGTTAATTAGAATAAGTTATAAGATAAAAAAAAAGTACCTATTGACCAACTTTTTCAATTAAATTGACTATATATATTAGATTTAATCTATAATTTTTTTAAATTAATAAAAATAACAAATTTTAAAATAATTAATTTTTAAAAATAAACTATAATTAATTTCAATAATCAGAAACAAACGGAATATCTTTTCTTGATCCCCATCTGCAATTCTTCAGTGGTCCCTATTTCTTCCGGTTCCTGCAACAATATTCATGCGCAACTTGTGACTTATGTGTATAAGCTCCTATCTAAGAAGTGCAATGTGATGTATTTTGTATAATTAGTTTTTAAAATTATTTTATTATATATTTTTAATAAAATAATATTATTTTATTTAAAAATATTTATTAATATTGTGTATTATTTATTTAATATGGACTTAATTTCATTTAACTCCCAAAATATTACTAAGTGCCAAATCCATAGTTTTTTAATATATTTTTATATGCAATTATATGAGTAATTTATAATTCCGAGCTAAGAAGGATGCATCAGCTACCTTGGGACCCAAGAATAACCCATGTGGCACTCCATCAAACTTAGCTGCGTGATGAAGCTACATGCAAGTGCAAAAACAGAAATATCAGAAAAAACTAGTGCTCATTTAGCTTAAAATTATTGAAGACCAAATCATGTGCATGTTAGTGTTCAGTTACTCGGTGGGCTGCGGCAACTTCCTGCAAATAAGGGACGTCTGCTATGGGTCCCACAGGAAATCTACGATGCACGAGACCGTCGTGGATAAGAATTCAAATATTATGTTTTATTACCTATTACATTATCTGTTTCATTATAATTTAACAGTTATTTATATTTATTTATTTTATTTAATATTTAATAAATTTTTTAAATAATATACAGATAAACATTGAATTAAAATGAAATAGATTAACAAACAAAAAATATAAAAGAAGATCTGAATTCCCTGAACAAACATGAAGCCATCCCAAGCATAGTTATTCCTAGACCTTGCCATAAATAAATGATAAATAAATTAATAACTTGTTAAGGGAATTGGGATTTTTTGAAATAAATTGATATTTTTACCAATTGGTCATACTCTTTAAGTAATAAAATTTTGTTACTTGAATTTTAGATATGATACTTATTGTTAAACATATTAAATTTTTTGGTGAAAAAATTAACATGAAAAAATTCGGTTAAGTAAACAGCCCTTAAAAAAAGGTCAAGAAGCAATTCTCCATAAATAAATAAATAAATAAATAAATCAAGAAGTAATTTTCTCCAATACAATTTGTAGAAAAGGGAAAGAAATGGGAGGTAATAAATGAACTTTATCTTTACCATTTACTATAAGATTAACATAATGTAAATTTTTCTATAACGAAACACAACTGTTAAACGTAAAGCGTATATATGCAATTATTTATCAAAATAATGGTTAATTTCGACGTTTGCTTGTACATGGCGAGAGAGAGGCTCACAGCACCGAAACAAAGCCCAGGAAAGAAGCCATTGTTGAAAAAACTATAGGCAAGAAGACCGATTGCTCGAACCGCATTGATGATGGCGAGTAGTACTGTTCATTTTTAAATACCCGAACTGATATCGAACCGAATTAAGTTTTCAGTTTGTGTCCCGTACCAAACCGTATAACTGATTCTGGTTCGATTTTTTGGTTCGGTTCGACGGATGTATCCCTTTTTTTAATTTTAAAAATTCATGCATATTTGGTTGTATGCACACACTAATAGCCATAATTTTTAAATTTTCAAGCTAAGAGTTGAAAATCTCACTCTTCTATCCATGTCAGTGAAGAAAAATGGTTACTCCTGAGGGAAAGGCTAAAAAATGGTTACTGCTAAGGGAAAAATCCCACTCTTCTATCCATATCCATGTTAGTTAAGAGTTAAAAATACTAAAAAATTATAAGGGAAAGGCTACGGCTAAGCCTTCATCATATCATGCCAACAAGCATGGACACAAACCTAATTGGTGATTACATAGTCTGAGTAAGAAACTTTGTTTTCCGTTAAATGATGAACTGCAGTTCACGGTAATACTAATAAGGAACCCAGTTGAGCGGAAAATTTCAGCCAACTTGACAATATTAATCACAACCACAACCAAATTAATCAAGTTGCTGGTCTGAAAATATTGTTCTGTTACTCAGGGTACGGGAAAATGTTAGAGTATGAGCACATAGTTACAGACTTCCTTCCCAGCCTGGTGCAAAGAAAGTACAAGAAACTCTCAGCATAGTGCAAAGCAAGTACAAGAAACTCTCTGCCAGTGCATGCTGAAACGCCTTGGGGTATATATATATCTATAGATTCTGAAATAGAAATCACCGAACAGCCTTTTACAAGTTCATGCAAAATCGTGGCTTTCCTGTGACTTTTTGCATTATTTCTAGTGCTGGTTACAGAGATCCATTACCATCAAAAACCCTGTCCATAAAAAAAAAAAATTCGGTTTTTTGGTATTTCCTATTTTATAACCGCTACCAAACCAAAATAACCCGAACTTAAAATTAATTTCAAAAAAATCAAAAAACCGATATCGAAAAATACCGAAATGTGGTTCGGTTCCGTCTCAGTAATTAGTTCAAACCCAAAAAAAAGGGAACCGTGAACATTCCTAATGGCGAAGATGTCATTGAGCTCAAAAGGTACATTATTAAACCAAATATATACAAAGTATATGTTAGAGAATATTAATATTAATATTCTAATATTTATGGTATTAATATTTAAGGTATTAATATTATAGTATCTATGGTATTAATATTAAGTAGTTTCCAAGTTAGAATAAGATGAGCCCACAAGTGAACTTGGTCTTCAAGTTAAGGATGCCTATATAAGCCCTACCGGATGGATCAACTCGTAAAGTTGTACATAAAAGAGATCATGAGTAGGCACAGGGTACCAGTGTCTATAGTATCGGGTCATGATGCTAGATTTACTTCGAGATTTTGGAATAATTTTCAAGAATACCTAGGCACGCAATTGAACATAAGTACGACCTATCATCCTCAAACAGACGAGCAGAGTGAAAGTACCATCCAAACGTTGGAAGACATTTTGAGAGCTTGCATGATGGATTTTAAAGGAAGTTGAGACGATCATCTCTTGTTAATTAAGTTTGCTTACAATAATAGTTATCATTCAAGCATCGAGATGGCGCCCTTCGAAGCATTGTATGGAAGGAAGTGTAGGACTCCACTTTATTGGAACGAGGTAGGATAACGTAAATTGTTAGGGCCTGAGCTAGTGCAAGAGGTTGAGAATTTGATTAAGGTTAGTCATAATCGAATGAAAGTGGCCTAGAATCGACAAAAACAGTATGCTAATCGACATCGCAAAGATTGAGAATTAGAGGTGGGTGATTATGCATTCCTGAAAATATCACCATAGAGAGGGGCAGTGAGACTTAGAAAGAAGGGAAAATTGTGTCCAAGTTATATTAGACCATTTCAAATATTGAAAAAGGTTGGACCGGTTGCATATGAGTTAGCATTGCCCTTGGCATTAGGACACATCCACAATGTGTTCCACATTTCCGTACTTCATCTTTATAAACCAAAATTTAAGCAAGTCATTGATTATTTGCTGATTGAAATAAGAGAGGATTCATCATACGATGAAGTCTTGATACAAATTGTGGACCGACAAGTCAAGATGTTGCGCAATAAGAAAATTCCATCAGTGAAAGTTATTTGGCGCAACAATGGTACTGGAAAAGCTACATGGGAGCTAGAAAAATAAATGATGAAGAAATATCCCTACCTATTTGAAGCTTGAATTTCGGGGACGAAATTCTTTAAGGGGGAAGAATGTGAGATCCCCATAAATTGAAATGTAAATTATTGTGGTATATGATCATTTTTTTATGCAAGGGAAATTATGTTAATTTGGAAATAGATATTTTTGGTTTAATTTTTCAAATATTGTTTAAGAAGTACTTAAAGGGGAATTAAGGGCCTTAATCATGAACTTTGGAACCAAAGCAAATTCCTTATAAGGCCTTCTCATGGCCCAAGCTTTTGAAGTGGTCTATAGCCCAAGATGAGCCCAATTAAGGGTGAGATTACTGATTTGCCCACCTCTTGGCTTGAAATTGTCCAAAGCTTGCTTAAGAAGCCACTAGGTGTAAAATTACCACTTTATCCATCTAGCTAATTACCAAAGAAAAAGCAATATTTCTCTTCATTTCCCTCAAGTGGCCGACCAAGCTTATAGAGAGAGTGTATGTTCATTTCATATTCAACTTAGAGAGAGAAAAAGAGAGAAATAAAGCCAAGCATCCAAACCAACCCTAAATCCATCATCTAAACCCCCAAAACTCTAGTAGAATTACAAGATCCATAGACTAAACCCTAACTTAGAGAATTTAGAGAATTTGCAGTGATTGCACCCTTTTCATCTTCGCTGTTCATTCAAATTTTTTGTCGGTTTCTAGACAATAAATGAAGGCAGGGGGCGGATTTAGATTGTTTTACTTGAACAAGTCACACATTTAAGAAATTATGAAATTTGTCAATAATTACACTACAAGAATTTATTTGATTATAATCTGTACAATTATGAAAATTTTAAAACATTTGAAATATATTATATGTTGCAAAAATTATTTTAAGTTAGATATTTCAATAATATTGGTTAACCATTGTGAGCAATGATTATTTGAGCATTTAGATGAGCTATAGACATAATCAGAAACTTTAAACACTCATCAGTGATTGACAAAAAAAAGAAGAAAAAAGAAGACGTTTTTGGGCGTCTTCGTAGCCCGATCTTTCGCTTAAGTATAATTTTGTACGAGTTCAAATTTGCTGTCTTAAATACTGTCATATATGTTGTTTTAATTTAATTCAACGGTTGTATTGCGTATAAAATTTATAATTAATTTTTTATAATTAATAAATTTAAATACAATACAACCGTTATATTATATTTGAGACAACAAATGGAACAATATTTGAGACAACATATAGCTCCCTTTGTTTCATTAGACTTGATCTTCCTACCTAATGACCGTGCGGGAGAGCTTTTTAACTAATGCATAATCTCAAGATGGTCTACTCCCTGCATGAACTTCTTGGTTGAAAAATACCTCATACTGGATTCTAGAATTACCTCGTTTAATCCAAAACGACACACCATCTTAGGTTTAATCCTTTGTATTTATTGGGCATTTGCAGTGTGATAAGTTTGGACCTCTAGACACACTACACAAAAAATAAAAAGTAAAAAACTGTGACATTACATTTGGACCATAATGTTACATTTGATTCTTATTTCTTACGAAAAATAAATGTAATGAAATTTTACATTGAAAATGAGTGGTAGTTGAAATGAAATTTTTAGCTAACCATATAATTTAAGTTGAAAATGAGAGAAGAAATGGAATGGATGAAACCCACCTCTCCAAAATGAATAAACATTAATTTCTCATTCCCTCATCCTCTTCATTTTCAACTAAAATTTTAGGATTAACAAAACAGTTGATTCCAACTACTATTTAATTTCAAAATAAAATTTCATTCAATTTTTAAAAAAAAAAAATGGGAATCAAACGTAATATAAAGTCTTAAATGATGTGATTCTGAAGTAAATAAATTACGTGGACGAACATGCTTTACAAGTGTGCTTAGACTCACAATGGCCAAAACACAGGTTATCAAATATGCTGTGTGTTCGAAAGTCAAAGCACACCAAACTCATCATTCAAACTGTCAATAAACTGAACAAATCCATAAATGAATAGGTCATTTTTTAGTGCATGGTCCTCCTACATTTTTCTTGGATTAGCTAATATGGTCCTCTGTTATATATTTTTTGGGGCCAATGAGTGTAGTCCTTAACGTTTCATGCATTTCTTCCAACCTAATTCAATCTTTCATCCTAATTCTGTTAATAGAAAATATGATAACGTTACACACTTTTCTAATCTTACCCTAAATTCGGTAAAATATCTTAAGGTTCGAAGAAAAGATAGTCAAAGATCCCATTATGAGTCACTGCTAAAATTAATTGAATGTCTAAGAGATGCACATTCTCTAAAACCTTTCATTATTTGCCAAGAGTGATTGGAAAAATTAATTGAACTTCAAGGAGATGCACATTTTCTAGGTCGTACTTGTTCAATGTTGTTATTTAGCAGTGAATGTCAATCCCTATCTGAATACAATAGACCTGATATTTATGGTATTAATTAGGGAAATCTATGCCTCTTTCTAACCCGGTTAATTGTCTGAACTTGTATAGTATATATGAATGTAAAGACTGCCGAGAGTAAATTTTATTGAATTTTTAATATATTTGTAAGTTCTCTTTTTATTAGAAAAATAAATTTTATTAAATACCAAAAGATAATACAATCGTCGCAAATCCAAAATATATAAATACAATGACTAAAGTATATTTTGCACACCCAGATTTTTCGTCTGTGAACAAATAGCACTCTTGATTTTAAAAAATTTCATTCCGTTACCTATATTTTCAAAAATGTGTCATTTTGCACAATTGACTAAATTTTTTAGTCAAAAAGGTGTCATTTTGCACTCCAGACTTTTTCAAAAGGAGGTGTTATCTGTCCATAGGCGAAAAGTCTAAAGTACAAAATGACATTTTTTTGAAAATATATGTAGTAAAATTTTTTGTCAAGTGTGCAAAATAATATCTTTCTGAAAGTATAGTTGGAGAATAAATTTTTTTTTAAAATCTGAAGTACTATATGTCAACGAACAAAAAATTTAGAATGCAAAATATACTTAAGTCTAAATACAATTGTACAATCACATAAATAGAGTTGCATTACATTATTGTTCGCCAAAGAAGGAAAAATCTAAACAAAAATATGTGACACAGCTACGAGTAAATGTTCAACGCAACGAGTGTACTATGTCGTTAAGTTTATGCAGTATCATTTCAATTACATAAAATAATATCATTTCAATTACATAAAGTAAGAGAGATAAACATGTGGACCATTTCTTGCGAAATCATGGGAGGAGGGAGAACGAAAAACACTAAGTTACATACATTTTTTTTATGTGAGTGATGTGATAACACATTAATTTAATCAAATTTTATTCTTTTTTAGACAGAATGAGTAATATAATACGTCCGTTATATTGAATATTTTTTTTTCCATACAAGCACATAACCTAATGCAAAAAGCTAGAAAAAGAAAAGGAAAGAGAAAGTACATTCTGCCAATTGAGGCGACACTGGTTAGTTACCAAATCACGTAAGCTAAGCAACTCAAGAAAATATTTTAAAGAGAAAAATATGTCAAATTATATAAAATTTAATTATATTCATAAAATTATTTTTCTTTA
>JAUMHB010034490.1:0-20441 GCA_032359685.1 Pittosporum tobira | reverse complement strand
GACCATCAATTATAAATAATTGACTAAATGTGTATAAAATTTACATTTCAAAAGCACCATTTATTTTCATGGCATTTATTTAAATTTCCAGGGTCTCACATTAATGGTGTTTGTGGCTTGTTTATTGCTAGAAAATGCCTAACCTGTCAAGTAGTGCGAAACATCAAAAACCTAGTCGTTTCCTACAACTTGTAGAAATTCCATAGTGGAAGTGAGAATATTACGATGAACTTTGTCGTCGGGTTGCCAACTACATCATGAAGTTCCAACGCAATATGGGTAATAGTGGATTGATTAACTAAATGGCCCATTTTCTACCCATCAAAGAGACGTATCGAATGGAACAACTAGTAAAGTTATATGTGAAAGAAATCGAAACTAGACACAGCGTACTTGTATCGATTGTCTCTGATCGCGATGCGACATTTACTTCGCGATTTTGGATTTGTATCCAAGAGTACTTAGGAACACGATTGGATATGAGCATGACATATCATCCCCAAATGGATGGGCAAAGCGAACATACTATCCAAACCTTAGAAGACATGTTACGAGCTTGTGCAATTGACTTCCAGGGAAAATGGGATGATCATTTGCCACTCATTGAGTTCGCCTACAATAACAGTTATCATACCAGTATAGACATGGCACCATTCAAAGCCTTATATGGACGTAAATGTTGCACACCACTCTACTGGAATGAGGTAGGCTAGCAGGAATTGGAGGGGCCCGAGTTAGTACAAGAGATCGAGAATGTGATTACAATTATTCATTCAAGAATGAAAGTAGCCTAGGATCAACAAAAAACGTACGCGGATAGTCATCGAAAAGATCGAATGTTAGAAGTAGGAGATTACACATTACTCAAAGTATCACCTTGAAAAGGTTTATTACAATTTGGAAAGAACAGAAAACTAAGTCCTCGATTCATTAGACCTTTCGAAGTGTTACGAAGAATTGGGCCAGTTGCTTATGAACTTGCCCTACCCCCGACATTGGAACATGTACATAATGTATTCCATATATCATTACTTCGTAAGTACCATCTTGACTTCAAACGAATAATTGATTGCAAACTGATAATAGTTAAAGATGACTTAACGTATGAAGAAGTTCCAGTTCAAATCGTCGATCGTCAGGTAAAGACACTGCGTAATAAAGAAATTCCCTCTATCAAAGTTATATGGCATAATCAAGACATAGAGGAGGCTACATGGGAATTAGAAAGTGAAATGAAACAAAAGTACCTCCACCTATTTAATGACTGAATTTCGAGGATGAAATTCTTTTAAGGGGGGAGGATGTAAAACCCCATAAATTTATAATGTATATTAATTAGATGAGAATTTATGAATAATATTGTGTATTTGATGTTATCCAAGTTTGTTACATGAAATTCGCGTAATTGCATATGCAATTAGCTAATTTTGTGAGTTTTCTTGAATTGCTAAATTTCGATACGGAAGGATACGAGGGGGATGCAATTAGAATCCCTACTAAAGGAGAAAAATTCGTCCATGGTAATAGGGAGTGCTCTAGCTGAAATTTTGCAAGAAAAGACAAAGAAAAGAAAAAGTCAAGCCAAGACGAAAGAGATGAGATCATCATGGGTGATGCAGGCAAGATGATGTCACCATGATGATGTCATCAAAATGACATCACTAGGATGATGTCACCATTCCAGGTGTCAAGTGCTTATGGTGATGACTTAGCCAACTTTTGCACCACACCTCTTACCAACCAAATTCATGGACCACATGAGCACCTTGTTGGCCAAAATTTTCAGTACATTTAGTCCTATGGAGCACATCAAGAGAAAGGAAAAGGATGCCAAACCAACACAAGCAAGCAACTCCCTCATCCTCTCTCTAAAATTTCAAAATTCTCTCCCCAACAAAAATCAAAATCTGATTTTATCCTCTAGAGATAGTGATTGATAGTCCTAAAACACTCTAGGAAGCTTGATAACCAAGATTAACCAAGGAGAATCAAGCAAAACCACTTGTTAGACCTTGACATCCAAGATCAAGAATGTAATTCATTGACCTAAAATAATAATTTTGAGCTTGTCTAATGGTGGATGGGAATCATGCTAGCATGGTTAAAGGTGTTTGTGGCTTAATTGTGACTGGAGATTGATCTAGGTCCAAGGAATCCATGTTTGTTCATGAAATATGATTTCAGCACTCTTAAATTCATGCTTGAAACTTTGATTTTCTAAGCTTGCATAATGGATTTTATGTTGTGGTTATACGTAGTTGAGTATATGAGTTTTTTGTGAAAATCTTATTAAAACAATCAAAATGAGTTTTTGTGAAAATCTCAACTCTGTAAGTTTAGGGACTGCAGCCTAAATCTGAATTTTGTAGAAACTTTTATACAGGTCAAATGGACTCAAACTATAACTTTTTCATTAAACATCCAATTTAAGTGATTCAAAATCTCAGTTAAATCCATTTAAGTATAGTTACAGATAGGAAAAGTATGATACCATTGGTCTTATGCGGACTGAGTTACTACTGTTTAAGCTTAGCTAGTGCAAAGAATATAAAACTATTTTTAGTCATATGTAAAATTCAATATAAAATAATGTGTTAGCAAATAAATCATGAAAATTTTTCTATAAATACCTAGACAATTTTATATTACTATACTCAAATATTTTCAAGTTTAAAATATTTTTACTATATTTATAAATTGTTTTAGCAAACTGTTGCAGATTCTTGAATTTTCAGAAAAGTGTAAAATGTAACCAAACTTTGAGAACTCATAACTGTTTTGTTATAACTTCAAATTAAGCGATTCTTGAGCCTATTCCGTGATTGAGAAACAGAGAATATAGTCAAAATAAAACAAAAAAATTACAGTGAGGGTTTCTTAGCATGAATTGATTGGTTATGGACTTGTTGGACTCCTTGGACTTATAATAAGCATCTAAGAAGGGAAGGGCACCACTTAGAATCAATCGCCCTAATTAATGTTGAGGTTATAACGTAAAGGCATTCATGGTACTACGTTCTCAAACCGCAACCAAGCAAGGGTAAAACCCTAGTTAAGGATTAATTGGAGCATTCTAAGGCAAGTAATCTTACTCGCACCATGTTTATGTGTAATTTCATTGATTTCATTGCACGTAGTATTTATTGATATGAAATGCATAAGTTGATTCCTTGTGCATAGAAAACTTGTGAATATGTATGTTCAATGTTGTGCACTTCCACCATGCACCACATGCCCAATAATGTGATGTGATATGACTTATCAAGTGAAGGAGTTCGAGTATGCCATGTAAAGGCTATGGCCAATATAACCCGGTGTACTACGGATCTGGTATCCGTATTCGCGTTGTGCACATACGCTCTTGTAATGTTTGCTCGGTCTAGACTATGTGTTAGGATCGGGTAAGTTATGTTATGTTTTCACTCGTTTGAGACAAGTGGCCCCATGTGAAAGTAAATGCATACTCATATCATTTGTTATATTTGCATGGTTTACATTATGCTTGTAAATCATGATAGCATTATGGAAATTCAATTATAAAGTTTCATGAGATCCATATATGTAATGTTTCATGATGTAACATGTTGAGTTACTTTGATACAAGTTTATCATTTTAAGAGTAAAATACTTGCTAAGCTTAGTTCGCTCGCGATTTATTTTATGTGGAATGTTTACAGTTAGTGAGACGTCCAGGAACGAGCACAAGACCTAAGTGAACACTCTCAAAAAGGTAGACTTCGGGGATTTGCTCAACCTCTTTTGATGGACTATTATGGTTGAATGTAATTAAGTTTAAATACCTGATGCTGGTTTGTAATAATTTAATTTATGTTTTGTGGATGTATGTACATAAAGTAAGGGACGTTGGTGTACGGATTACCATATATAAGAAACCAGCATGACATAACTAGACAAGATAAAATGTGAAAATGGAAGGGAATCTTTTAAATTTCATTAACACCTTAAGTAATGGTTTTAAGTGGAGGTTTGGGGTGTTACACTATTTTCTCTATCTGATAAGGCCCTAATTTAGTTTTTCTTAGTAATTAGTTATTTAATTAGTTTTAGCATAAAAATCAAACCTTTATCTAATTGGTAGATAAGAAAAAGAATATTCTTAACTGGTATATAGTTGATAAAATTAATTCTCATAGGATCAATATTTTTTATACTATAACTTGACTAGCGTGCACTTGCACTATTCATCGACCAATTACGGCATGGCCGTAAACTAACCAGGAGTTTGAACAATAACTTTTTGAAACGTAGAGCTAGAGCAAGCCAAACCTTAAAGGAAGTCCATAGGAATATCTAGGCATTGAAATGGTGTAGTTTAGGCCCAAGAATAAGCATTAATTTGACAGTAGAAATTTCATGAGATTGGGACCAAATTGCTAATGTGGTGTTGTTTCATTATTTATAGATTTTGGATGAACTCGTAAGGCCAACAAAGACTTATTCCGGAGTAAGTTAAGCGTTGTAGGCAAGTGCATCCTCCACCCCTCCTTTACGTACGATTATTATTTCTCTGTACATATAATTCAATGTCATGAATGTGTGAAGTGGAATTGAAGGTCATGAATGTATGAAATGGAATTGAATGGCATGAATGCATGAAATGTTTCTATGAGCATAATAGGTTGCATTTAGTTTTGGTAAAGATTTTGAAAAGTATTTATTTTATGCATGCTTGGGGAAGAACAAATAATAACAAGAATAAAAAAGGGTTCAGTCAGTGAACAGACTAGGTGAATGAATACTCTACAGGTTCAGTCTATAGAATAGACTGGGTGAATGAACATGGTTCAGTCTATAGAACAGATTGGGTGAATGAGAAATAAAACGTAAAATGGAAAGTTTAAGGGTCAAGTGCATTGCGTGTTTTCATGAGAAAAGTAGGGATCAAGTGCACTCCATGTTTTCAAGAAATTATTTTGTTATGAAATGTATTGAAAATATTTTTAAATTGTTTCATTTAAAAGTCATGTGTTCTAATTTTTAAAAAGATGTACTTGCTCAGCATTAGTTGTTCATTCTTGCTATGTTGAAATATTTTTGCAGTTAATTAATAAAATAAGCGAGACATCGAGATGGAACTAGGAATTTGTTTAGCTCTAGGCGAAAGGAGTTTTGGAGTGAGCTATCGGTTAAATTTTATAATAAATATTGTTATAACTTGTATCATGTTTTACTCTGCTGTAATGTAATAAATAAGTGGGAATAAGGAAATGTATTTTTTAGGACTGGATCACTTGGTTTACAAAACCGGGGCGTCACACTTAACTTACTTCTCTGGGCGCTCACTAGTCTAAACATAAAAGTCAGACCAATTGAACTTAACTCATCCAGCGAATGTGCAAGTCGCAAAGCAAGGATCTTCCGACAGCTATAAGACTTTTCCTCTGGGGTCTCAGGGGATTTCCGGTCTTCCCATCTCTAGCATACTCGATCTTCATTTTTAAATAGAGCCTTAATCTGCTTTCTAAAGGGGCAAGCCTAGTCGGGTAAATAGTGCAAGTGCATACCAGTCCAATTATAGTATAAAAAATATCGAGCCCACGAGGATTAATTTTATCAACTATATACCAATTAAGAATTTCTTTTTCTTATCTAACAAATAAATAAAGATTTGATTTTGAAACTAAGAATAATTAAATAAATAATTACTGAGCAAAAGTAGACTAGGGTTTTAATCAAACAGAGAAAATAGTACTAAGATTTTGATTTCACTTACCTATTCATAATTTAAGCCAATCGATTTACTATGCAAGTTATAGAATTTATCTATTGTGACAGTAGAATTTTCCAATTTTAGATAATTACTATATCTCTAGTTATAGCATCCTTAATTCAACTTACCAATCCCACAGTCTCCATGCGAGATTTAAATAATTTGAAAAGTATTAAGTTCTTTGAAAATTTTCGGATTCATTAACCTAAGTATACTTACTACCGAAACCGCACAAGTCACCTTGAACTATCTCTAGCAAAGTTTAACCTATGGTTATGTCTCAACTTGCACTCATTAATCTTCTCCTCTTGGTGATTCAATTATATGACAAGAGATCATCTAAATAGTAGCTAATTATTTAGAAGCATTAAACTCATAAGACATACCTTACAACAAATAGATCCATAAGAAGCATGATAAAAATGATAACTTTAATTACTCATGTGCAAGATCCATCTAGTATTAGTACAAGAGTGTTTAGAACATAATTAAATTATAGAAAACAAATGAAAAGATAGAAAAACCCACTGAGAATTTGGCGAGAATATGTCGTGGAAAGCCTTCTGATCTCCGCCTCCTTGAGCTCTCAATCTTCCCGTCTTTGTGTTCTACGGTCTATCAATTCTGAAAATCTGAGCTAGGAGAGGGTTTATATAGCTTTCAATCCTAGGATTGATCACAAGTTGACTCAAATTAGGTTTTGCCGTCTTTCAATCCATGTCAAACACCTTAGAAAAGCCCAAAATCCGTAGGTTTAGGCTTTTTAGAAAAGTCAATAGAAATCACGTAAAGCCTCGCGGGCCAATTTACAACCAAGAAAATGGTTGTAAGCCCTCCTTACGGTCAAGTTTACAGTCACAAGGTCCCTTGGAAAGTGGCTTTTGCTTCCTGCTTCGGTAATGGCAATCCTTATCTGTCCGGGATTAGGTCAAACTTTATTTTTTCTCCAAAATAGACCTTTTCAAGCCTAATTATCTGCAATACAAGCCCCATAACCATAGACACAATCTAATCCCTTCGATTGATGAGTTGTTAGTCCAAACAAGGATATGTAAACCCAATTCATGCATTTTCATAGTAAATCAAGAGAATAATCGCAAGAAAATATAGATAAAATAAACACCGATCAAAGTTATACATGGATGAAATGCAGGGTACTCAAATTGCAGTTGAAATTCTTATATGCATTAGTGATACAATCTCATTCATTCATGACAATAAAATATGTGCATGCAATGAAACAATAAATTACACGTAAAAAAGGGGCGAGTAATGTACTTGCATGTGCTATGCTTTAGACTTACTCCCAAATGTCCTTGTCGTTCCTTAGTCTCGTTTACTCCGTTTTTGTTTCCATTTTCGTTTTCTCCATTTACGTCCAAATTATCCTTAAAGCCTTCTCTATCCCTTAAGTATACTCCTATATTCATAAACGGTCTCGTATTAGTCATTTAATGGACTCTAAAGTATTAAAATCTTTCCATGACTTAATTCAACTAATTTCCAATTCCAGTTTTACTGAGTCAGTAGTGTTCTAATATAGATACCTTTTGTCTAGTACACCTTTTATTGACAATCTATTTTTCTCAAAAACTACACCTTCAAGACTTCGTATAGACTCAAGAACGACTTCGTTCCATTCACTTATGAAGAAGTTATGACTTTTTAAATTTGGACTAAGAGCTCATTTGGGAGTTTGTTGCGTTGGCTTAAAAGTACTTTTAATTTGAATTTAATTTTTTTTGGTGTTTGGTTATCACCTGACAGTAATTTTAGATTGTAGACATTTGGGCTCCAAAGTACTTTAGTATAAGTTAAAAATTTGTGATTTTGATGTGCATAGGAACCAACAATTAAAATTATTTTATATATATGGAGAGTTCGTCTTAAATTATTTAATGTATAAATTACTTAAATAACTTTTATCTTCTAAAAGTATTTTTGTATTTACTTAACCAAACATTTTTAGTTCAAGTACTTTCATTAAAAAATCTACTATTAATATTGCTTCACTCTCCTACTACGCAACACAACGCACTCCCAAATAAGGCCAAAGTTTCAAAAAATTTTGCTCTGCAGTGAGTTTTATGTATCGTACTTTAGACATTGTATGAAAATATTAAAAGACATCTAAATGAGCTAAAAATTTCCATATTTAAACTGCACTTAAGTATTCCAATAAAAAAATTTGTGAATTTTCAATAACTACATTATTTTCCATGAATTTCCAAAGTTCATTGAAAACTCAATTATTCTATTTCTGCACCCTCTATACTTAAACAAGTATAACTTATTATGTACAACTCATGTGTTAAGCTGAAACTCTTATATAAGCTAGACTTCATTATCTACGTATAGACTCAAGACTCACTCAGTTTGGACTAATAATGATGAAGTTATGACTTTTAAAATTTGGAACACAGTCTTAGGTTCTCTGTTTGTGTAGAAAGTTATAGCAACCTACTTCGGCCAATTTATTAAAATATCAAACGAACTCCAAACATTACAAGCATTTCATACATGGAACCCATGAACTTTGTAAATGAATTTCATAACGCTATCACAATCTAAGAGCAAAATGTAAATCATGCAAATATAACAAAGGAAATGAGTATGTACTATACCTCTTATTAGTGGTCACCTGTATTTAATGAGTAAAACATAACTTACCTGGTCCTAACACATAGTCCAAACCAATCAAATATTCTTCTGAGCTTATGTGCACAATGCGGTAATGGATACTAGATCTGTAATAAATCAAAATACCAACCATAATCTCTTCTTGGCATACTGGAACTCCTTTACTTGACGAGTCATTTAACGTTACTTAAGTGGGCATGCCGTGCATGGTAGAAGTGCACAACATTCAAACATTCACATCATCTTATATGCATAAGGGTTAAGGTCATGCATTTCATGATAATAAACACTATGTGCAATGAAATCAATGAAATTACACGTAAAAGTGTGGCGAGTATAGTACTTGCCTTAGAATGCTTCCAAACAATCCTTGGCTCAGTTTATATCCTTCCTCGATTGAGGTTTGAAACCTAATGCCCTGAATATTCTTACGTTAGAACCTCAATGTAAATTAGGGCTATTGATCTTAAATGGTGCCCTCCATTTCCTAGATGCTTATTCTAAGTCCAAGGAGTCTAACAAGTCCATATATAATCAAATCATGCTAAGAAATCCTCTTAGTATTTTTA
This sequence comes from Pittosporum tobira, assembly GCA_032359685.1. Taxonomy (NCBI): domain Eukaryota; kingdom Viridiplantae; phylum Streptophyta; class Magnoliopsida; order Apiales; family Pittosporaceae; genus Pittosporum; species Pittosporum tobira. The sequence continues at coordinate 11,501 of JAUMHB010034490.1, read as the reverse complement.
TTGACATGAACAAATTCTCTGTTTTACATTCTTGAAATCAGCCTAAGAATCACTCAATTCCGAGTTATAACGAAAAAATTATGAGTTTCCAAAGTTTGGTTGCATTTTACACTTTTTTGGAAATTCAAAAATCTGCAACAGTTTGCTAAAACAATTTATAAATATAGTAAAAATATTTTAAATTTGAAAATATTTTATTATACTGAGATAAATTGGTCCAGGTAACTACAAAAAAAGTTTAATGATTTATTGATTAAGAGATTATTTTATATTGATTTTTGAACTTGGCTGAAAATAGAGTTACATTTTCTGCACTACCTGGACTCAAATGCTATCATACTTTACCTATATGTAAACTAAACTTAAAGGGGTTTTACTAAGATTTGGAATAACTTAAATTGGATTTATAATGAAAAATTTATAGCTGTCCAAAGAAAAGTAGTATGCTGCCTTCCCCTATTTAAGCCTAGTTTACAGCAGTCCCAAACACGCGTTTTATTAAAATATGAAAAGACCTCCAAAATTCACAAAATTTTTATGGTAACATAATCACATATCAAGGTACTTTAAATAAATAAAAAATTAGTCCATTTGACATGTATATAATTTTCTACAAAATTCGGATCTAGGTTGCAGTCCCTAAACTTTCAAATTTGAAAATTTCACAAAAACACATTTTGCATGTTTTAATGCTTCCCCCAAGCTATTATATACTTAAATAATCATAATCATGACATGAAATCCATTATATAAGATTAGAAAATCAAAGTTTCAAGCATGAATTTAAAAGTGCTAAAAACCCTAGTTCATGAATAAACATAGATTCCTTGGACCTAGCTCAATTTTCTAGCAACAATCAAGCCACAAACACCTTTAACCATGCTATCATGGTTTCCATACACCTCTAAACAAGCTCAAAATCATTACTAGTTCAAGAATTTACCTTGGATTGCTCTTGGATTTTAAGGCCTTGCAAGTAGTTTTGTTTGAACTTCCTTGATTAACCTTGATCACCACCCTTACTAGCACACTTTCAGAATTTTGGCTTCGATTGGGAGGGAATTTCAGAATTTTGTAGAGAGAGAGGAGAGAAAAAGTTGCTTGTGTTTGGCTTTTTGGTGGAAAAAAACTTAAATGGTGAAAAAAAATGACTTTTACTCTTTCTTGGCCTCCCTTGGACGTGCACTTGTTGGTCTTGCGGCCCATATGCTGGCCATGAGGCCTCCTTTTGGTTGGTGGAATAAGTGGCTCAAAGATAAGTTTTGTGGTAGTTGGAAAATATGGACCAAAAATTGGCTAAGTTGTAATTCCAAGAGCTTGACACATGGATAAGGTGACATCATCTTGATGACGTCATGCTGACATCGTCATGGTGACATCATCGTGGTGATGTCACAGGGGTGACATCATCTCGCTTGCATCATCTTCACTTACATCATCGTTTTTGTCTCATTTCGTAGTTTCTTTTCTTTTCTTTTCTTTTCTTGCAAAATTTTGGCTAAGGATGTTCCCCCTAATCATGGACGAAATTCAATCCCTTGTGTAAGGGTTCTAATTGCATTCTACTCGTATCCTTCCATATCCAAAATTCACAGTTGTAGAAAATTTGCAAAATTGAATAACTGCAATTTTTGATTACACGATTTTTATGCGATGATATCAATTACAAAAATACTATTCATAAATTCTCATCTAATTAATGTACATTATAAATTTCTGGGGTTTCACATCCTCCCCCCTTATAAGAATTTTGTCCCCGAAATTCACTCATCAAATAATTGGGGGTACTTCCGTTTCATTTTACTTTCTAATTCTCACGTAACTTCTTCGATGTCATGATTATGCCATATAACCTTGACGGAGGGAATTTTCTTGTTACGTAATATTTTTACTTAACGGTTGTCAATTTGGACTAGAACTTCTTCATACATTAAGTCATCTTTAACTGTTATTGGATCGTAGTCGATCACTCTTTTGAAGTCAGGATGATATTTACGAAGTAGCAATATATGGAACACATTATGCACATGTTCCGATACCGGGAGTAGGGCAAGTTCATAAGTAACTCACCCAATTCTTCATAACACTTTGAAAGGTCCAATGAATCAAGGACTTAGTTTTCCTTTCTTTTCAAATCGTAATAGACCTTTCCAGGGCGATACTTTGAGTAATGCGTAATCTCCCACTTCTAGCATTCGATCTTTTCCATGACTATTCGCATACTGTTTTTATCGATCATCGAACGCTTTCATTCTTGCGCGAATGATCATCCCAGCTTCCCTTGAAGTCGATCGCACAAGCTCGTAACATATCTTCTAAGGTTTGAATAGTACATTCACTTTGCCCATCCGTTTGGGGATGATATGTCGTACTCATATCTAATCAATCTAATCACATGCCTAAGTACTCTTGGAAGCAACTCTAAAATCGTGAAGTAAATCTCGGTCACGATCAGAAACAATTGACACTTCTTTAACATATAATTTCACCAGTTGCTCCATTCGATATGTCTCTTTGATAGGTAGAAAATGGTTTAGTTAACTGATCCACTATCACCCATATTGCGTTACAACACTGTGACGTAGTTGGTAACCCGGTAACAAAATCCATCGTAATATTCTCCCACTTCCACTACATAATTTCTAGAGGTTGTAGGAAACCACTAGGTTTTTGATGTTCCACCTTCACTACTTGACAAGTTGGGCATTGCTTCACCCAAATTGCTATATCCGATTTTATCCCTGTCTACCAGAAGTGTTGACGCATATTATGATACATTTAATCTCACTCAAGTGCATAGAAAATCTTGAATTGTGAGCCTTTTGTAAAAATTTTCCCCTTAATTCCTCATCTTGGGGAATCCATGTAAGACCTTCGAATTGTAATACTCGTGAGTTGTTTAGTTGACACCTACCTTGCTCCTTCCTTATCAATCATTTCATCTCATCTTTATTCCTTTCTTGCACCTCCTTAATTCAGTCGATTAGCAAAGGTTTCATACTAATCGCATTAAGCATCTTCGACTCCTCACTCGGGAGTACCACCTCAATTTGCAATTTTTCAAAATCTTTTCTCAACTCTTCTTGTGTTGATATCATATTCAATCTCTTCTTTCGGCTCAAGGCATCAGCCACCACGTTAGCTTTTCCTGGGTAGTAGTTAATTGTGCAATCGTAATCTTTAATTAGCTCTAACCACCTCCTCTTTAAGTGAAAATATACTTCAAACTCTTATGATCAGTATATATTTCACATTGTTCCCCATACATGTAGTGTCATCATATCTTTAATGCAAATACCATAACAGCCAATTCCAAATCATGCACCAGATATTTCTTTTCTTACTCCTTCAACTGCTAGGATGCATAAGCTATTACTTTCCCATTCTGCATTAATACATATCCAAGCCCCTTTAATGAAACATCACTATATACCACAAACCCTCTAGTATTATCTGGTCAGGTTAATAAAGGAGCTGTGGTCAATCTCTTTTTCAACTCTTGAAAGCTTCATTCACACTCCGGGGTCCATTCAAATTTGGTAGCTTTTCGGGTTAAGTTAGTCAAGGGGGTAGCTATTTTAGAAAAGTCTTGAATGAATCTTCTATAATAACCCGCCAGCCCTAAGAAACTTCTCACTTCCATTGGGGTTTTTGGTTGCAACCATTGCATAATTGCCTCCACTTTCGCAGGACCTACCGATATACCATCTTGGTCAATTATATGCCCAAGAAATTGCACTCTTTCTAGCCAGAACTCATATTTAGAGAATTTAGCATATAACTTCTCTACCCTCAATAACTCCAGTACTTATTTTCAGATGCTCAGCATGCTCCTCCTTGGTTTTGGAATAAACCAAAATATCATCTATGAACATGATGACAAATTTATCCAAATAAGGTTTAATGATTCGATTCATTAGACCCATAAATGCTGCTGGAGCATTTGTTAGACCAAAAGGCATCACTAGAAACTCTTAGTGTCCATAGCGGGTTTTAAATGCCATTTTCGGTATATCTTCGTTTCCTATCCATAGTTGGTGATAACCCGATCTCAAATCAATCTTGGAAAAGTAAGCAGCTCCTTTTAGTTGATCGAATAGATCATCGATCCTAGGCAAGGGGTATTTATTCTTAATCGTGACCTTATTTAACTCTCGATAGTTAATGCACAATCTCATTATCCCATCTTTCTTCTTTACAAATAAGACGGGCGCTCCCCATGGCAATACGCTAGGTCGGATGTTTCCTTTATCTAGCAACTCTTGCAATTAAGTCATTAGTTCTTTCATTTCTACCTGGGCCATTCTATATGGAGCTTTTGAAATTGGGGCAGTGCTTTCTATCTCTCGTTCGGGAGGTAATCCATATAGATTATTGGGGAAAACATCTTTGTACTCACACACCACTGGGACATCATCTAAATTTTTTTCTTTAGTTCTGGTACCTTTCACATAGGCTAAAATAGTTGTACATCCCTTTCGTAGCATTTGTTTCACTTGAATCATCATGAGAAATTTGGTTGAATTGCTATTCCTACTCCCTGTGAGCACAATTCGCTTTTTGGAAGGGGCTTCCAAAACTACTCACTTTCGACGACAATCAATGTTAGCTTCATGTGACGCTAACCAATCCATTTTCAAAATAACATCGAATTCTCTTAATGGAAATGGTAGTAAGTTCGCAGAAAATGCGTATTCATGAATTATGATTGGGCAATTGATCAGTGCTTTTTATATACATATTTTCGTATGTTTATTCTCTTCATTTATTATAAAATATATGGATTGGACTTATATATCCTTTTTTAGGCTAATAAATCATCAATCCAAAGGATTAGATATGTTTTATTGTTATTGGTCTTACAATGCAGAGAATTGGGCTTAAAAAGGGCTATGTTGGAGAAAAATCGAAGTTTGACCTTATCCCGGACGAACAAGGATTGCCTGGAATCAAAGCAGAAGCAAAAACCAAAGTCCTGAGGGCCTTACAGCCTGCCTTACGGCTGTAAGCCAGCCCGTAAGGTAGCTTATGGCTATAAGGCAAGCCGTAAGGAAGGCCATACAGTTTTTCCCGAATTCTGTTGACTTTTTCTGAAAGCTTTGACTTACGCGATTTTAGACTTTTCTAAATAGTTGGACTTGGACTGAAAGACAGAAAACCTAATTTGAGTCGACTTATGATTAGTTCTAAGGTTGAAAGCTATAAATAACCCCCTTAGCTCAGATTTCGAGATCTCGACTTTGACAAATCGAAGAAAGCAAAGAAGAGGAGCTCAAAGAGGCGAAGACTAGAAGGCTGTCCACGATATATTCACGCCAACTTCTCTATGGGTTTTCTATATTTTTATTTGTTTTCTGTAATTTAGTTATGTTCTAAACACTCTTGTACTAAGACTAGATGGATTTTTCCCATAAGTAATTAAAGTTATCGTTTTTATCGTGATTTTTATGGATCTGTTTGTTGTGAGATATGTCTTATGAGGCTAATACTTCTAAATACTTAGCTACTATTTAGATGATCTTTTGTCATGTAATTGAAGGACCGAGAGGTGAAGATTAATGAGTGAAAATTGAGGCATAACCATAGGTTAAACTCTGCTAGAGATAGTTCAAAGTGACTTGTGCGGTTTCGATATTAATTATATTTAGGTTAATGAATCTGGGAATTTCCAAAGAACTTAATACTTTTCAAATTATTAAATCTCGCATGGAGACTGTGGGACTGGTAAGTTGAATTAGGGATGTTATACTGATAAGGTATCTATTTAAAATTAAAAAATTCTACTGTCACAACAGATAAGATACATAACTTGCATGGTAAATCGGCTGGCTTTAATTATGAAGGGTAAGTGAAATTGAAATCTTAGTACTTCTTTCTCTATTGATTTAAACCCTAATTTACTTCTTCTTTTTAGTTATTTAATTAATTATTTTTAGTTTAAAAATCAAATCTTTAATTATTCATTAGATAAGAAAAAGAAGTTCTTAGTTGGTATATAGTTGTAATAACTAGACTGATGTGCACTTGCACTATTAATCCAACCAAATTTTTGGCGCCATTGCCAGGGACTAATTTATTACAATTATTTTCAGAATTAGAATTTCTTTTCTTATTCTATTAGTTTTTATTTTTATTTTATTACTTTGTTTGCTTGTGTAGACTTGATTGCTCAGGTTTAGGTTCAGTGTATGCTACGAAGGAGTCAAGACAGAGACCTAGCAAGCTTTGATCCGAATCCCGAAAGAACTCTACAAAGGCGATTGAGGGAGAAGAATCTTGTTCAAAGGAATCTAATTTCAACCTTTGATTCTGCATAAACAACCGAATAAGCAGAAGACTGCACAATGCAAGGAGGCTGAGAAGAGGTTGTTTTACCAAAGAAGACAATGGGCGAGTTTGCCATACCAGCATTCCAGGATTGCTCTTCAAGCATTACAAGGCCTGCAATCACAGCAAATACTTTTGAACTCAAACTAAGACTGATCCACATGCTTCAGAATGCAGGGCAATTTCATAGGCTGCTGAATAAAGATCCAAATCTCCACATATAGAATTTCCTCGAGATTTGTGACACGATCAAATTCAATAGAGTCTCTAACGATGCAATAAGGCTCAGGTTATTTCCATTCTCTTTACGTGATAAAGCTAAACCATGGTTAACCTCACTACTTGCAGGTTCTATCACCAATTGGGAGGAGATGGCTCATAAATTTTTAAATTAATATTTCCCTCCTTCCAAGTCAGCCAAGATGCGAAGCGACATTACCACCTTCATACAACTCGATGGCGAATTCTTATATGAAGCATGGGAGATATTTAAAGAATTAATTAGAAAATGTCCACATCACGGTTTGCCAGTCTGGATGCAAGTACAAACATTCTATAATGGAATACATCCAACCTTGCGAAGTACGATAGACGCTGCAGCTGGGGGAAGTATTAACCACAAATTACTTGAAGAAGCCTTTGCACTGATTGAGGAGATTGCCGCCAATAGTTATCAATGGTCGTCTGAGAGATTCCTATTGAAGAGGGCAGTTGAAGTGCATGAAGTGGACACCATCGCCGCACTGAATGTGAAGATAGATGTGCTTATAAGGACAATAAACTCCCAGACAAACAATGTTGCAAAGATTCAGGAAGTTTCATGTGATTTTTGTGGTAGAGATCATGCGAGCAATGATTGCCAGGTCGGTAACACTTTTGCTACTGACAATGATAACTATGTTTCAAATTTTCGCAGATCACAGAACAATCCCTACTCAAACACGTACAAACCAGGGTGGAGAAACCATCCTAATCTATAGTGGGGTGGACAGAATCAAGCTGCGAGACAATCTCCTCCATAGAATATAGAGAAACCTCATTCGTATTTGGAGGATATGATAGCTAAGTTGGCCCAAACAGTTGAAGAAGGCCTAAAGAACACTAACGTACGGATCCAGCACTCATAGGCCACCGTTAGAAACATTGAAAAGTAGGTGGGCCAACTATCACAACAATTGATGATGAGACCCCATGGTTCTTTACCTAGCAACATGAGAAAAATCTGATGGATCAAGCAAAATCTATCTTGCTACGAAGTGGTAAAGAATTGAATGAGGCAAAGAAGAAGACTGGTTAAACGAACAAGAAGAGAAGACTGAGGAAGACCAAGAGCATACACACGTTCAAGCCTCATCTTCTGAGAAAGGAAAGAAGGAGTTAACCCCCAATCAATACACTCCTAAAATTCCATATCCAGGGCGACTCGTGAAGAAGAACCAAATATTTAATCCAGTTCTCCAAATTCATAGAAGCAATCAAAAAACTTCATATCAACCTTCCTTTGTTGATCTACTCACACAGATGCCAAATTATGCGAAGTTCTTGAAATATATACTTTTAAACAAAAAGAAACTGGATGACGGGGTGACCGTGAAGCTGAATGAATAGTGTTTTGCTATCTTGTAGAATAAGTTACAGTCAAAAATAAAAGATCCAAAGAGCTTCACCGTTCCCTACCAAATAGGCGATGTGCAGCTCAGCAAGGCATTATGCGATTTAGGCTCAAGCATCAATCTAATGCCATATCAGGTCTACATGAAACTTGGGGTCAAAGAGAAGGATACTATAGTATCCCTTAAACTAGTAGACAGATCAATCAAATATCCGAGGGGTATTGTGCAAAACGTGCTAGTGAAGGTCAATAAATTTATTTTTCCAGCCGACTTTGTGATGCTTGAGATGGAAGAAGAAGTCGATGTGCCGATTATCTTAGGAAGACCTTTCTTAGCAACAGGAGGGGCCTTAATAGATGTACGAGTAGGAGAATTGGTGCTACAACTAGGAGAAGGCAAAGTCAAGTTCAACGTCCTGAAATCAATGAAGTGCCCCAACAAAGGAAATGATGTGCAGATGATTGATGCTATAGATCGAGAGGTAGAACATATCTTTAATCTAACTAGTACAGGTGATCCACTCTTGAAGTCTATAGTGCAGGACATTGAAGCAGGATTTGGTTGCAATGAATAAGAAGAGGCTCTGCAACACTTACACACAATTAAACCCTGACCGAGATCCTTGGAGCCAAAATATAGTGAATTAAAACTAGGAGACTCTAAGCCCTCACTTGAGGAATCGCACACCATGGAATTGAAGAGTCTACCTCCTCATTTGAAGTATGCTTTCTTAGAGGGTGCTAAATTGTCTGTTATTATTTCTTCTTCATTAATAGTTAAAATGGAAGACAAGTTGTTGAGGGTGTTGAGAGACAAACATGCCATTGGATGGACTATAGCCGACATCAAAGGAATTAGTCCTTTGGTTTGTATGCACAAGATTTTGATGGAAGAAAACTACAAACCGGTCATCCAACCGCAAAGAAGACTCAACCTGAATATACAAGAAGTGGTGAAAGAAGAGATGATCAAGCTACTTGATGTCGGGATAATTTACCTAATCTCTGATAGTTCATGGGTAAGTCCAATACACGTTGTTCCCAAGAAAGGAGGTATGACGGTAATCCATAATGAGAAGAATGAATTAATCCTAATTAGAACCGTCATCGGGTGGAGAGTGTGTATAGACTATCAAAAATTGAATGACGCCACCCAGAAGGATCATTTTCCTTTACCTTTTATAGATCAGATGCTTGAAAGATTGGATACTTCCAACTTCCTATTGCTCCAGAAGATTAAGAAAAGACTACCTTCACATGCCCTTATGGAACATTTGCATATAGAAGGATGCCCTTTGGCCTTTGCAATGCACCAGCTACACTTCAAAGATGCATGATAGTCATATTTTCAAAGATGATGGAAAGTTGTATCGAAATCTTTATGGATGACTTCTCTGTATTTGGCTCGAGTTTTGATAAGTGCTTACACAATCTGAATCTGGTGTTGTAAAAGTGTTAAGAGACTGACCTAGTATTGAATTGGGAGAAGTGCCATTTTATGGTACAATAAGGCATTGTGCTAGGTCACAAGATCTCGCAAAAAAGGATAGAAGTTGATCGGGCAAAGTTTGAAGTGATTTCTGAGTTACCTCTGCCAACTTCTATAAAGCTACTTTGGGGATTCCTGAGATATGCAGGGTTCTATAGAAGATTCATTAAGGACTTTTCAAAGATAGTTAGGCCTGTATGCAAGTTGTTAAAAAAGGACGCTAAATTTGAGTTTTCCAATGAATGTTTGAAAGCGTTCCTCACCCTAAAAGAGAAGCTAGTATAAACTCCAGTTATAACAACTCCAGATTAGACATTGACGTTCGAGCTGATGTGTGATGCTAGCGATACCTCTATCAGTGCTATGTTGGGGCAGAGGAAGGATAAAGTTTTTCGGGCCATCTACTATACAAGCAAGATATTATCTAGAGCTCAACTAAATTATGCCACTACGGAGAAATAACTTTTAGCTGTTATATTTGCTTTTGATAAATTTTTCTCTTATCTTATTGGTTCAAAATTTATTATTTTCACAGATCATGCAGCTCTCAAGTATTTACTCTAAAAGAATGACGCAAAGCCCAGGTTCATCCGATGGATCCTTCTGCTTCAAGAGTTCGATCTAGAGATCAAGGATAAGAAAGGGACGAAAAACCTAGTTGCCGATCATTTGAGCAGACTTCCAAATGCTCCTGATGATGAAATTCCAATTAGCGAGAAATTCCCAAATGAGAATCTATTCCAGATTCAAGACAATCTTCCCTGGTATGCAGATATTATAAATTATTTGGTAGGCAAGGTATTACCACCGGACTACACTTATCAGCAAAACAAAAGGTTCTTTTCTCTCCTTAAAAGTTTTCTTTGGGATGAACCTTCCATATTTAAAATATGTGCAAATGGTATTGTTCGGCGTTGTGTTTCAAACAAAGAGACTGCTAAAATTTTATATCATTGTCATGATGGGCCAGCTGGTGACCATTTTGGTTCTAACAAAACTGCTTTGAAAGTTTTGCAGTCTAGTTTCTACTGGCTGACCTTATTCAGGGATGCCTTTAGCTATGTTAAAAACTATGATAGATGTCAAAAAATGGGGAACATATCCAAAAGGAATGAGATGTCATTGAATAATATCCTCGAGTGTGAAGTTTTTGATGTGTAGGGTGTTGATTTTATGGGACCATTCCCACCTTCCTTCGGTAACGAATATATCTTGGTAGCGGTAGAATATGTATCAAAATGGGTTAAAGCTGCCGCTCTTCCAATGTGAGAAGCAAAACATGTGGTTAAATTCCTGAAGAAGAATATATTTGCACAATTTGGATCACCAAGAGCTATAATAAGTGACCAAGGTACGCATTTCATCAACAAACAATTTGCTTCACTCCTGCAGAAATATGGCGTTACCCATAGAATTGTTGTCGCTTATCACCCCCAAACTAGTAGCCAAGTGGAGGTCTCGAATCGACAACTCAAGCACATCTTGGAAATGACAGTGAGTTCTAATCGAAAAGACTGGTCAAGCAAATTGGATGATGTATTGTGGGCACATAGAACTGCATTCAAAACGCCGATCAGGATTTCCCCGTTCTGCCTTGTCTATAGTAAATCTTGTCATCTCTCAGTGGAATTGGAACATCGTGCTTATTGGGCGTTAAGGACCCTCAATTTTAACCTCAAGGAGGTGGGCGAGAAGAGATTGTTATAGTAAAGTGAATTAAATGAGCTTAGACATGACTACTACGAAAGTGCTAGGATTTATAAAGAGAATACGAAGAAGTGGCATGACAGCCACATTGTGCGCAAGGAATTCAAAGTGGGAGATAATGTTTTATTATATAATTCTCATCTTCATTTGTTTCCAGGTAAGTTGAAGTCGCATTGGAGTGGTCCATTCCAGATCATGAAGGTTTTTCCCTACGGGACAGTGGAATTAACAAATTCGACGGGGGAAGTCTTCAAAGTAAATGGCTAACGACTCAAGCACTATTATGGGAAAGATTTTGATCCTCTTAACGTCATCGTGATGTTGGAGAATCCCACCTAAACTGGATCATGGAGGAAGTTGGGCTAG